>CAUYQU010064983.1:0-18851 GCA_963574635.1 Cheracebus regulus | reverse complement strand
CACTTTTACACTGTTGGTGGGAGTGTAAATTAGTTCAACCATTATGGAAGACAGTGTGGTGATTCCTCAAGGATCTAGAAATAGAAATTCCATTTGACCCAGAAATCCCATTACTGGGTATATATCCAAAGGATTATAAATTGTTCTATTATAAAGACACATGTACATGTATGGTTGCTGCAGTACTGTTTACAATAGCAAAGACCTGGAGCCAACTCAAATGCCCATCTGTGATAGACTGGACAAAGAAAATGTGGCACATATACAGCATGGAGTACTATGCAGCCATAAAAAACAACGAGTTTGTGTCCTTTGTAGAGACATGGATGAATCTAGAAACCATCATTCTCAGCAAACTGACACAAGAACAGAAAACCAAACACCGCATGTTGTCTCTCATAGGTGGGTGATGAACAATGAGGACACTTGGGCACTGGGAAGAGAACAGTAGTCTCTGAGCTAGGTGTAGTGGTGGGGAGGGGAGGGGAGGAGGGGGACGGATAACACGGGGAGAAATGCCTGATGTAGGCGACTGGGGTCGGGGTGGTTGTGGGGGGATGGACATAGCAAACTACCATGGCATGTATGTACCTATGCAACAATCCTGCAGAATGCAGGATGTGCACATATACACCAGAGACCAAAATACAAAAAAAAAAAAAAAAAAAAAAAAAGACTCATAGGAGTTTTAAAATAAGGAGAATGCCTTTTGAATAACAAAACATTGAGTTTTGCAGAAATGGGAATGTGGCAGAAAGGTCACGAAACACATGTACCTTCCTATGCGTACTATTGTGTAGATGCCAGGGCAAGGGTGTGTGTGTGTGTGTGTGTGTACGCACGAGCATGTGCATGTGTATGGGTGTGATAAGAACAAAAGAGAAATTAAAGATATAAATGTAGTTTGGCTGGAATCCAGAATCCAATAAAGTTACTTGGAAGGAAGCCAGCTTATCTTTTATAAGTGCTTTCGTTCAAATAGGTGTTGACTTCAAGAGCTATGCAAGTTTTGGGTTTTAAGTAAAACATCCAGTGTGTGCTTTGATGAACTCAGCAAACCAGGTTGGGAACCCTCCCCAATACCTCCTTTGGGACTTGCAGCATGTCACCAGATTTCATTGTTTATATGGTAGTGTTTGGCTTTGTTACATAGATAAAGTATATTTTTAGAACAAAAGAATGTTTTCTTTTAAATTGATGCTAATTTCTAACCCATCATCTCTTGTAGATATTTTCAGAGAAGCTCTTGAGCTCTTAGTGATACTTACTAAACAGTCTTAAGAAAAAATCAGACAAGCATTCCAAATGATATAGGCTGATTTAATTGTGAAAGTGGAAAAACATAAAAGAAGGAAGATAGCTGAGAATATGAAGGTTAATTAAGAAAGTCAAAGGTAGATTAAAGTGATTCATTTGTTTTTAAAATTCTTTTTTCAAAAATTATATTATGTTAAGAACACTTAGCATGGGAGTTACCCTGTTAACAAATTTTAAGTGTACAATATGGTATTGTTGCCTGTAGGTACAGTGTTGCACAGATTTCTAGAATTATTAATCTAATTAACTGCCACTTTATGACCATCCGCTAGTAAGTCTCCATTTTCCCCTCACCCCAGCCACTGGCAGCCACCACTCTACTCTTTGATTCTATAAATTTATTTTATCTTATTTATTTGTTTTTGAGATGGAGTCTTGCTCTATTGCCCAGACTGGAGTGCAATGACGCCATCTCGGGTCACTGCAACTTCCACTTCCTGGGTTCAAGTGATTCTCCTGCCTGTCAGCCTTTGGGGTAGCTAGAATTAGAGGCATCTACTACCATGCCCAGCTAAATTTTATATTTTTAGTATAGATGGGGTTTCACCATGTTGGCCATGTTAGTCTTGAAATCCTGACCTCAGGTGATCCAACCACCTCAGCTTCCCAAAGTGCTGGGATTATAGGCGTGAGCCACCTTACCTGGCCTGAGTCTATGAATTTGATTATTTTAGACATACAAGTGTAATTGTGAAGTATTTGTCTTTTCATGACTGTGTTATTTCACTTACTCATCAATTATAAGACGTGACTGAATTCTAGGCATTGTGCTAGATATAGTATAGGAATATATTATTAATGACATGTAGTTCATTTCCTCAAATAGCTCACATTCTAATATGTGACCTAAAAATAGAATTTATGGAAATAATTATATAACTTTACATTTGACTTCTTTTCTACTTGATAGCATTTAAATACAAGAAAGTATTAAAATCAATTGTTATATTTCCTTTCACGAAAGATTAAGATACTATTTCTTGATTAAAATGAGAATCTGTTTTATAATACTACTTTTTGGTTAGTGATGGACTTTGGAAAAATATGAGCAACATATATTCTAATATATATATGCATTAGTGTATGCATATTACACTGATCAGGTTTTATAATATGCAAGCACTATCACACTTATCATCTTGGTTGATTTGCACAAGGTCAGTGTAGGATTTATTATCGAAGCCATTTGCTTTGTCAAAGGCACTTGGCTAGTACAAATACCCTTCTACCTTCTGTCTTCTGAAGCTACATAGGCAATTATTTTTTTTAAAAGAATATTTAGTCTAAAAGTATTATACTGTGTATTTTTAGAGTGAAAATAAGTATTTTTCTTTTTTAAAAAAAATTTTTTAATTTTTTTTTAAATTTTTTTATTGCATTTTAGGTTTTGGGGTACATGTGAAGAACATGCAATATTGTTGCGTAGGTGCACACGTGGCAGTGTGATTTGCTGCCTTCCTCCGCTTCACCTATATCTGGCATTTCTCCCCATGCTATCTCTCCCCAACTCCCCACCCCCCACTGTCCCTCCCCTATTTCCCTATTTTTCTTTTCATTGGGATCTAAACTATAAACTGCAGTGTTATAAAATACACATATCTTTAGTGTACAGATTGATGAAATTTTATAATATATCACGTAACTATCATTGAGATTAAAGTACATAAGATTTCTATAGCCCAGAAACGCTGCCATGCACCTTTTGAGTAACTAGTCCCTTCTCCTCCCACAATGACGACTCATGAGGGTAACCACTATTCTGACTTGGATTACTGTAGGCTAGTTTTACATGTTCTTGAACATTGGGTAAGTGGAATCTTTCCGTATACTGGCTTTTGTGTCTAGCTGCTTTTGCCTTGTATTTTAACTGCAAGATCATCCATGTAGTTGCTTGAATTTAGTTTTAAAAAGTTTCTGTATAGTATTTCAGTATATTCTATAGTATAAATGTGATTTTTAAATACTTGGTACCATTGATGGTTATTTCAATTATTTCCAGTTTTTGACTATTACAAATAAAACTTCTATGAGCACCTTGCACATGTTTTTTTTTTTCCTCCAGTGGACATGTGCAGAAATTTCTCATACACACACACACCCACACACCCACACACACAAACACACAAACACACACACCCACCCCTCAATGGGTGGAACTATGGTTATTGGGATAGGCATATATTACACTTCAGAAGACACTGCCAATTTCCCAAAGGGTTTAAAACCACCTTATATTCCCACCAAAAATTTAAGACAGTCCTAATTTATTTACTTTGTCATTGATTTAATGATGCTGTCAGTATTTTTGATTTTAGGTATTCTGGGATTGTTTGTAAAGGTATCTCAATGTGGATTTAATTTACATTTCCCAAATGAATACTGTTTTTGAGCAACTTTTTTTGCATTCATTGGCTAGTTGGAAATTCTCTTTTGCTCCTGTTTAAAGTCTTTTACACATTTTAAAACCTACGCCAAAATAACAAAGACAGAGGTATCACACTATCTGACTTCAGACTATACCATAAGTTTCCAGTAACAAAAACAGCATGGTACTGGTACAAAAACAGACACATAAACCAATGGAACATCATAGAGAACCCAGAAGTAACCATCTGATATTTGACAAGGCCAACAAAAGCAATGGAGAAAAGATTCCCTATTCAATAAATAGTGCTGGCATAACTGGCTCTCCATATGCAAAAGACTGAAACTTGACTTCTACCTATCGCCATATACGAAAATTAAAATGGATTATAGATGTAAATGTAAGACCTAAAGCTGTTAAAAAAAAAAAAAAAAAAAGTCCTGGAAGAAAACTTGGAAAATTTCCTCTCTAGATTGATCTTGACAAATAATTTATGGCTAAGTCTTTAAAAACAATTCATGTCAATTAATGATGTCAAGCTACAAATCCTTTGAAGTTAAAGAAAACACAGCCATTGGCAGGAATTAGTTTGTGATCCACTTCTTGGCCTCTAACTTTAGTTTTCTTTTTATTGATACGTTCCTTCCAGTTTGGAACTTGAGATTGCTACTGAACTCATAGAATTATTTGAAACCCTTCAATCTTTGCCTGCATTTAAAAAGTGCTCACATATCATAAACACTTCACTTTACTTGAGTTTATGCGATAGTTGTTAAATTTTATGGGCCTAGTGCATATTTAGTTTATTAATTGGTTGGCTTTCTAATAATTTTTCTGATATATAATTTACTGTTAAACTAACATATTTCATATGATTTGATCCACATAAACAACACCACTATTAAAATGGAGAATAGTATTTCTTTCATGCCAGCTGGGCCCTTGGGCCCATTCCTGGAATATTCCTTGTCCATCTCTTACTCCAGTCAACAGATGAGCCACTCTCTACCAACACTGATCAGATTTGTTGTTTCTACAGATTCATGTAAGTGGACTGATGCAATGGAGTATTACTCTTTTGTGTCTGGCTTGGTTATATGTTAATGCTTAGCAGGAATTTGTTAAATATGTCATTTGTCTTAAAAAAAAATGACCTATTGGGTACTGTGCTCACTACCTCAGTAACAGAATCATTCATACTCAAAACCTTAGCATCACACAGTATACCCTTGTGAAAAAATCTGCATAAGTACCTCATGAGTCTAGAAAGAAGTTGAAATCATAAAAAAAGCCATTCATCTATGGATGTTTAGATTGTTCTAGTTTTTCAATAAAGCTCCTATAGATATTTATATCTAAGTATTTGTGTGGACATACGTTTTCATCCCTCTTGTATAATTATCTAGACATTTACCTACTGGTTCATGTGGAAAGTATATGTTTATAAGATATAGCCAAACTGTTTCTCAAAGTTGTTATACTATCTTTCAGCCTTGCTAGCAATGAGTAAGAATTTTAGTTACTTCACATTCTCCTCAGTGCTGAGTACTGTCAATTGAATGTTTTACCCATTTTATTGGGGGTATGATATGGTTAGGCTTTGATTCCTCACCCAAATCTCATCTTAAATTGTAATTGCCATAATCTCCATGTGTCAAGGGAGAGATGACATGAAGATGATTGAATCACGGGAGTTGTTTCTTCCACGCTTTTCTCATGCTGTAACTCAGATATATCTATAATACATTTACAAAGTGGAATCCTGCTAAGCACTAACCTATAAAGGAAGAGCCCTTTATAAAACCATCATACTATGAGTTCTCATGAGATACACTATGATGGTTTTATAAAGGGCTCTTCCTTTTACTCAGCACTTCTCCTTCCTGGCACCTTGTGAAGAAGGAGCCTTATTTCCCCTTTGCCTTCCACTGTGATTTTAAGTTTCCTGAGGCCTCCCCAGCCATGCTGAACTGAGTGTCAATTAAATCTCTTTCCTGTCTAAATTACCCAGTCTCAGGCAATTCTTTATAGTAGTGTGAAAGCACATTAATACAGAATGCAATATTACACCATGGTTTTACTTTGAATTTTCATGATGTCTGATGGTTTTCCTGTGGTTATTGGCAATTTGTATGTTTTCTTTTGTGAGTTATCTGTTAAAATCTTTGCTCGTTTTTAAAATTGGGGGTTTGACTTTGTGAGGCTGAGATGGCTGATTAGAAGCAGTGGCAACTGTAGGCACTGAAAAGAACCATAACAGCATGTGAATCCTACACAAGCAACTAAGGTATCCAGGTTCTGTCATGAGAACTGACTAGGCATCTGGCATGACCCATGGAGAGGAAGGGAGAGCAGTGTGGTGCAGTAGCCCACCTGAGAGCCATTCAGGGCAGAGGATCCCCCAACCCTTAACCAGAGGTGGTGGTGAGTGAGTGTGCTACCCAGCCTGGGAAAACATGCTTTTTTCCATGGAACTGTGCAACCCATGGATCAGAAGATCCCACTTGCGAACCCATGCCACCAGGGCCTAGGATTCCATGCAAGAAGCTGCACAGATTTTCAACAGCCACCAAGACAGAATCAGCTTAAGTCTGTGCAGCTACCAGGGAGAGGGGTGACCAGCACCACAGCTATAGCTGCCTGCTGTCTAAGCCTCTTGAGCTCTTTGCAGGAGGGAGGACTGCCAATACGGACTGATAGATGCCTAACATACTAACTTCCCAGGGCAGGGAAAGGGCAGCAACCGTCTCTGTAGCTTCAGGCTGTGCTTTTCTTCTGCTGGAGCTGGGAAGGCTCAACTGCATGGTCCCAAGTGGTATCCCCCACAGATAAACACACTGGCTGTGGCATAGTGTTGACAGAGTGCCTCTTCAGGCCTGACCCTGACCCATCCCACTTCACTGGGAGGAGTTTTCCTGCAGGAACTCCTACAACTCCAGCCAGGGTCTCAGGGACAGAACTCTGATCTCCCTGGGCCTGAGCCCCTAGAGGGAGGGGTGGGCATAGTCTCCAACCAGCAGACTTAGTCTTTGCTCCTGCTAGTTCTGAGGAATCCAGGCAGCCCAGATGCGTGGGTTTACCTTCAGCACAGCACATTCCCTCCAACAAGGGACAGTCAAAGTGCTTTGCTAAACGGGTCCTGCTCCCTATGTCACCCAACTGGGTAAGACCCTCCAATGGGTTGTCAGATACCCTATAAAGGAGCATTCCTACTGGCATCAAGTTGGTGCCCCTCGAGGTCAGACATCTCAGAGGAAGGATCAGGCATCCATCTTTGCTGTTCTCTGGCCTCCTTAAGTGACATTTCCAGACACAGGAGTGAACCAGATGAATAGGGCCTGAAGTGAACCCTCAGAAAACTGCAGAAGTCCTACAAAAGAGGGACCTGACCGTTGCATGGAAAACAAAGCAACACCACCATCATCAACAAAAAAATCCTCATAAAAAAATCCTATTCAAGGGTCTGAAGCCTCAAAGATTGATAGTAGACAAGTTCATGAAGATGAGAATCAGCGAAAAAATGCTGAAAACCCAAAAGGCCAGAGTGCCTCTTCTCCAATGATTGCAACAACTCTAAAGCAAGGGCACAGAACCTGAGGGAGAATGAGATGGAAGAATTGAGAGAAGTAGGCTTCAGAAGGTGGGTAATAACAAACTCTGGTGAGCTAAAGGAGCATGTTCTAACCCAATGCAAAGAAACGGAGAACCTTGATAAAATGTTACAGGAGCTGCTAACTAGAATAACCAACTTAGAAAGGAACATAAATCACCTGATGAGCTGAAAAACATAGCATGAGGACTTCATGAAGCATATGCAAGTATCAATAGCTGAACTGACCAAGCAGAAGAAAGGATAAGAGTTTGAAGGCCATTTTGCTGAAACAAGACACAGAGGATTAGCAAAAAAGAGTGAAAAGGAACAAACAAAACCTCTGAGAAATATGGGACTATGTAAAAAGACCAAACCTATGATTGATTGGAGTACCAGAAAGAGACAGGAATAATGGAACCAAGTTGGAAAACACACTTATTATCCAGGAGAGCTTCTGCAACTTAGCAAGACAGTTGAACATCAAAGTTCAGGAAATACAGAGACCACCACTAAAATCTATAAGAAGATCAACCCCAAGACACATAATCATCAGAGTCTCCCAGGTTGAAATGAAGGAAAAAATGTTAAGGGCAGCCAGAGAGAAAGGCCAGTTCACCTGCAAAGGGAAGCCCATCAGACTAAGAGAGGACGCTTCAGCAGAAACCCTAGAAGCCAGAAGAGAATGGGGGCCAATATTCAATGTTGTTAAAGTAACTTTCAACCCAAAATTTCATATCCAGCCAAACTAAGCTTTATAAGTGAAGGAGAAGTAAAATCCTTTCCAGACAAGCAAATGCTGAGGGATTTCGTTTCCACCAGGCCTGTCTTGCCAGGAGATCCTGAGGGACACATTAAATATGGAAAGGAAAAACCAGTACTAGCCACTGCAAAAACACACTACAACATAAAGACCAATGACACTATGAAGAAACTGCATTAACTAATATGCAACATGACTAGCTAGCATCATGATGAGAAGATCAAATTCCCACATAATAATATTAGCCTTAAATGTAAATGGGCTAAATACCCCAATTAAAACACACAGACTGGCAAATTGGACAGTCAAGACCCACAGGGGTACTGTATTCAGGAAACCCATTTCATGTGCAAAGACATGCATTGGCTCAAAATGAGCAAATGGAAAACCAAAATAATAGTAATAATAAAAAAAATTAAAAGTGGGGGTTACAATCCAAGTCTCTGATAAAATAGACCTTAAACCAATAAAGACCAAAAAATACAAAGAAGGGCATTACATAATTGTAAAGGGATCAGTGCAACAAGAGGAGCTAACTATCCTAAATATATATACCCACCAATAAAGGTGCACCCAGATTCATAAAACAAGTTTTTAGAGACCTACAAAAAGGCTTAGACTCCTACACGATAATAGTGGGAGACTTTAACACCCCACTGTCAACATTAGATCAACAAGACACAAAATTAACGATATTCAGAACTTGAACTCAGCTCTAGATCAAGTGGACCTAATAGATATCTACAGAACTCTCCACCCCAAATCAACAGACTATATATTCTCTAAGTGCCACATGGCACTTATTCTAAATTTGACCACGTAATTGGAAGGAAAACAATCCTCAGCAAATGCAAAACAACAAAAAAAGAAGCAAAAACCTGAAATAATAAGTCAGTGACACCACAGTGCAATCAAATTACAACTCAGAATTAAGAAACTATCCCAAAACCACACAACAAATCAATAAATGTAATCCATCACATAAACAGAACAAATGGCAATAACCATGCGATCATCTAAATATATGCAGAAAAGGCCTTTGGCAGAATTCATTCATGTTAAAAGCTCTCAATAAGATAGGTATTTATGGAACATTCCTCAAAATAAGAGCCACTTATGACAAACCCACAGCCAATATCATACTGAATAGGCAAAAGCTGGAAGCATTCCCTTTGAAAACCAGCACAAGACAAGGATATGCTTTCTCTCTCCACTCCTATTCAGCATAATATTAAAAGTTCTGGCCAGGGTAATCAGGCAAGAAAAAGAAATAAACAGTATTCAAATAGGAAAAGAGGAAGTCAAATTGTCTCTCTGCAGATTACGTGGTTCTTTATTTAGAACATCCCTTCATCTCAGTCCCAAAACTTCTTAAGTTGATGAGCAGCTTCAGCAAAGTCCCAGAATACAAAATCAATGTGCAAAAAGCAATCTTTATACACCAACAGTAGAGAAGCAGACAGGCAAACCATGAGAGAACTCACACTCACAGTTGCTACTAAAAGAATAAAATACCTATGAATACAGCTAACAAGGATGTGAAAGACCTTCTCAGGAGAACTACAAACCATTACTCAAGGAAATAAAAGAGGATGCAAACAAATGAAAAAACATTCCATTTTCATGGATAGCAAGAACTAATATTGTAAAAATGGGTATACTGCCCAAAGTAAGTTATAGATTCAGTGCTATTCACATCAAACTGTCATTGGCATTCTTCACAGAATTAGAAAAAAAAATTTAAATTTTATATGGAACCAAGAAAGAGCCCATATAGTCATGAAAATCTTAAGCAAAAAGAACAAAAATGGTGGCATCATGCTATCTGACTTTAAACTATACTGCAAGGCTATAGTAATCAAAACAGCATGGTACTGTTACAAAAACAGACATATAGACCAATGGAACAGAATAGAGGCCTCAGAAATAACACCATACATCTACAACCATCTGATCTTTGACAAACAAGACAAGAACAAGCAATAAGAAAAGGATTTCCTATTTAATAAATTGTGCTGGGAAAACTGGCCAGCCTTATGAAGAAAACTGAAACTGGACCCCTTCCTTGCACCTTATACAAAAATCAACCCAAGATGGATTAAAGAGTTAAATATAAAACCCCAAACCATAAAAACTCTAGAAGAAAACCTAGGCAGTGCCATTCAAGACATAGGCATGGACAAAGACTTCATGACAAAAATGCCAAAAATAATTGCAACAATGGCAAAATTTGACAAATCTCATTTAATTAAACTAAAGGGCTTCTGCACAGCAAAATAAACTATCATCAGAGTAAACAGGCAACCTACAGAATGGGAGAAAGTTTTTGCAAGCTGCCTGTCTGACAAAGGTCTAATATCCAGAATCTGCAAGGAACTTAAATTTACAAGAAAAAAACCCATCAACAAGTAAGCAAAAGATGTAACTGACACTTCTCAAAAGAAGACGTTTATGCTGCCAACAATTATGAAATCTCAACATTGCTGATAGAGAAATGCAAGTCAGAACCACAATGAGATACCATTTCATGCCAGTCAAAATGTGATTATTAAAAAGTGAAGAAACAGTAGATTCTGGCAAGGCCGTGGAGAAACAGGAATGCTTTTACACTGTTGGTGGTAATGTAAATTGGTTCAACCATTACAGAAGACAGTATGGGATTTCCTCAAGGATACCACTGTCTCAAGAAATACCATTTGACCCAGCAATCCCATTATTGGGTATATACCCAAAGGAATATAAATCATTCTACTGTAAGGACACATGCACACGTATGTTCATTGCAGCAATATTTGCAATAGCAAATATATGGAACCAACCCATTGACCAGCTGATGAAAGATAAACTGGATAAAGAAAATGTGGTACATATACACTATGAAATACTATGCAGCCATAAAAAGGAATGAGATTATGTCCTTTGCAGGCACATGTATGAAGCTGAAAGCCGCCATCATCAGATATCTAACATAGGAACAGAAAACCAAACATTGCATGTTCTTACTCATAAGTAGGAGCTGAACAATGAGAACACGTGGACACAGGGAGGGGAACAACACATACCAGGGCCATTTAGGGGGTGGGGGATGAGGGGAAGGAGGGCCTTAGCACAAATAGCTAATGTATATGGGACTTAAAACCTAGATGACAGGTTGATAGGTGCAGCAAATGACAATGGCACATGTATACCTGTGTAACAAACCTACGTGTTCTGCACTTGTATCTTGGAACTTAAAGTGGAGTAAAAATAAAAAATTAAAAAATTGGGATTTTTGTCTTTTTTTTTTTCTTTTTACTGAGTTTTAAGAGTTCTTTATATTTTTGGGTTAAACGTTCTTTTTCAGACATATGCATTAATAAATTTTATGCCAACTTCTGGCTTGCTTGTATTTTCTTAGCAATGCCTTTGAAAAAGCAAATGTTTTAAATTTTGATAAATACATTTTTATAATGTGGGCTTTTTGTATCCCATGTAAATATCTTTGTCTACTTCCAATGTCACAAAGAATTTTTTATCTATGTTTTCTCTTAGAATTTTTGTAGTTTTGGACTTTACATCTAACTCTATGATCCATCTTAAGGTCATTTCTACACATTGAATAAAGGAAGGGTCAAAGTTACTTACGCATTTTTTTCATATGCATATTTAGTTGTTCTGTCAACATTTGTTAAAAACATACTTCTTTCCACATTAAATACCTTGGATTTTTTTGGTCATAAATAAATTAATATACATGGATCTATTTCTGTTCTAATATATTTCCTTGATTTATGGTTATTTTCTAATGTCACATTCTCTTCATTGCTTAACTTTATAATAAGTATTGAAATTAGGTAGCATGATTCCTTTATCTTTGTTCTTTTTCAAAATTTGGATGTTCCAAGGTTTTTGAATGTGCAAGTAAACTTAGAAGCTATTTAAAAAATTTTTTTGGGTACATAGTAGGTATATATATTTATTGGGTACCTGAGATGTTTTGATAGAGGCATGCAATGTGTAGTAATCACTTCATGGAGAAGAGGGTATCCACCCTTCAAGCATTTATACTTTGAGTCACAAATAATCCAATTATGTCTTATTCAAAATTTATCTAAAATATATGATTTATTTAAAAGTATACAATTAATGATTGTAGTTACCTAGTGTGCTATCAAATAGTAGATCTTATTTCTATTTTTTGGTACACATGTAATTTATTAATATCATCAAAAAACTTTCTGGAATTTTTATTGACATTATTGAGTAGATTTGACATCTAAAAATACTGTGTCTTATGAACTGTGAGCTTACTATATCCCTTCATTAATATAGGTCTTCTTTAATTTCTCTCATAAATATCTTAGAGTTTTCAGTATACTGGTTTTGTACATATTTTGTTAAATTTATTACAATTTCATAGTTTTTCTACTATTTTAAATGGTGTTACTTTACATTTTAATTTCCAAAATTGTTCTGTTAGTACAGAGAAATACAGCTGAATTTGCCTTGATCTTACAGTCCTGAGTCTTGCTGAATTATTCTAGTAGTACTTTTTGTAGATTCTTTAGGATTTTCTATGTACAATTAAGTCTTCAACAAATAAAGACACTTTTAATTCTTCCCTTACTATCTTAGGCTTTTAGATGATTTTTCTTGCCTATACCATTTCGTGCTCTTAGTATATTACAAAATAAGAACGGTGAGAGTGAACATCCCTCTTTTGTTTAAAGTCTTGGGAGAAAAACCATCTTTTAATGTTACATTAGTTGTAGATTTTTTTGCATGTGTCTTTGATCAAGGTGAACAAATTCATTTCTGCCGCTGTTATTTTGAGAGTTTAGCCATGATCAGGTATTAATTTCTGTTACAAGCCTTTTCTGCTATGTTTTTATCAGTATAATGAATTGTATTGATTTTTTGAATGTTAACCCATTTTATATTCAGTCTACTAGCTCATATTGTATTCTTCTATTTCTCGGTTCAATTAGCTACAATTTAAATAAATATTTTTATGTTTGCGTTTGTGAAAAATATTTGTCTATATATTTTTTGATTGTCTATTAACTTGTCTGTTTTTATTTGACTTTTTAAAAAATCAGGGTAATACTAGCCTCATCAAATGAGTCAGGGAGTGTTTTCTTCATTATTTTCTAAGAGTTTGTGTGAGAATATATTGATATTAAATTTTCCCCTTAAATATTTGAAGTAATTCAACAGTTAAGACATTAGAGTCTGTAGTTTTTGTGATAAAGATGTTTTAAGTTACCAATTCATTTTAATACGTGTAAGTCTGTTCCTATTTTCTATTTCTTACATCAATGAATGTATCTACTTTACCTTAGTTATGCAATTAAATAGTAAAAAATTATTCACAATATTATTTAAAAATATTTGTAAGGTCTATATTGATTTTTTTTTCATTTGTGTTTTTAGCTCCTGACAACTCTTTTTTTCAGTTTTAGTCTACATAGAATTTTCTCAATTACAGTTAACCCTTGAACAATGTGGGGGTTTTTA
The DNA here is from genome assembly GCA_963574635.1 of Cheracebus regulus. Classification (NCBI taxonomy): domain Eukaryota; kingdom Metazoa; phylum Chordata; class Mammalia; order Primates; family Pitheciidae; genus Cheracebus; species Cheracebus regulus. Next base: position 5,321 of record CAUYQU010064983.1, on the reverse strand, counting down.
TGGCTGTTATTTGGTACATTTTTCTCAGTTCTTTTGCTTTGAAAATATCTAAGACTTTAGGTGTAAGAAACATTTTTTGCATATAACAAGTAATTGTGTCTTTTAAAAAAAATTGTTACACTGTCTGTATTTTAATCAATATATTGTAGACTATTCACATTTAAACTGATTAGTAACACAGTTCATTTAATGTCCACCATGTTTTAATGGTTTTCTGTTCTTTGTATTTGTTCTTTTTTTGCCTTCTCTGCTACTATTTTATATGATTTCATTTTATCTTCTTTCTTAGCATATCATTTATACTTAAAAATAATTTTTAGTGAGTTTTCTCCTCTGTGTAATCATGCATATTTTAAAATAAGATCAATTTTTAGGAAATACTGTACTGCTTCACATGTAGTATAGGTAGCTCAGAACAGAGTTAGTATCAAAATCTCTTTATCCCATCCTTTGTGATATTATTATCACTTATTTCATGTATCTGTATGTTTAATTACCTAGTATATTGTTAGAATTCATATAGTTATGTTTCAAATGAATTTACAGTAAGAAAAGTAAAAATTTTATTATTTCTTCTTCCTTACTTTATGTGGACCCGATACCTAATCTATATGATTTTTCTTGTACTTCAAAAAATTGTTTTAACATTTCTTACAAGGTAAGTGTGCAGGAAATGATTTATGTCAGGTATTGTTTATCTGAAAAAATACTTTTCCTTCACTTTCGATGAAATTACTCAACATTTTGATGAGTAATTTTGTGTTAGATCTAGAAGTTTAGGTTGCTGGATTTAAAAATACTTTAAATATTTTACCCATTTTTTTTCTTGCATGTTTCTGATAGAAAGTTTACCATAATTTTTTCTTTGTTCTGTAGGTAAGTTATTTGGAGAACAGAACTTTTTAAATGGAGAAGGGACTGGGTATGTTTTACAGTGATTACTCTCCCTTTCTCTCATGAGAGCCATAATGAGATCTTACGGTAGTATTCCTGAAAGTAAAGTCAGTGAGTATGGAAGGCTTCCTAACACTGCATTCCCTAGGAGTTTCTCACCCTTAACACTAACTCACATGCAAACCCCAGCAACTTGTCAAAATTGAAGGGTTCATGGCTCTAGCATCTTCTGCTGTGTGTAAGGAGACATCAGATGTGTCTGTGTTTCTTGAAATTGAGGTGGTAGTTTGCCCTGCAATTTCAGGTCTCTAATGGGTTCAAGAAAAGTCATTGTTTTTTATTGAGTGCAACATGTTCTTATTTTAAAGACAGTAGTGAAACAACAACAACAAAAAGAACACAGCAGTTGTTTAAGAGACTTCTAAGGCCTCTACTTGTTGATGTTGATCCATTGGCTCTCACAGTGAATCAATGCTTCTGCTGCTTTTCACAAGCTTGGGGGTTTATCAGGTGCTCCTCTTTCTTGAGTGTCTCATATAATTTTTATCTTTGTGCTTCTCCTATTATTCCCAAGATAATCTCTCTAGGTTTTATTTTAACCCATAGATACAATTTCTGCAATGATTAATTAGCTTTTAATTGTCCTGATTATGCTTTTGAAATAAAGTGTTGTTAGTTTTTGTTAAATTTCCAAAAAAGTTTATCTTATAATTTTTCACTTATTGTCTCCATCTGCTTAGAATTTTAATCTTTTCTCGAATTTCTTTACAAAAATTATTTTATTACATGTTCTCTTTTTTGAAAGCAACCACTTAATACTAGTTCTAATTTTCCAGAGTAGTTTTTTAGTTAAAAATGCAGCTTTTTTTTTTAATGCTTATCTCATCCTGACAAAGGAGAGTCAAAGCTAGTCTAATTGCTTATTGAGAGAATACCGTCAGAGTATGTGATTCATTACTGGAATATGTTTAAAGTCTAAACTTTTTTTAATTTGCTGGAATATAGGTTCAACTAGTTATAGAGTAGAAAAGAAGCTTTAATTAGAAATTTTCAAGAATGAATCTTTGTCCCTGGGAGGATGTTTTTCTTTAATGTGTTTGTGATGGCAACCTCATTTAAATGCCAGGAGTGTTCCTGTTATGAGATGGCATGCCGCCCACCTATCATATTTCACAAGCAGCCCATCCCTTACCTACAGGAAGCTAGATGTATCCTGAGAGTAGGAATGTTGCTTTGTCAAAATTCTAGTTTCTCGGCTGGGCATGGTGGCTCACGCCTGTAATCCCAGCACTTTGGGAGGCTGAGGTGGGTAGATCACTTGAGGTCAGGAGTGTGAGACCAACCAGACTAACATGGTGAAAATACAAAATACAAAATTCTAGTTTCCCTGACCCTTCTTTAAGACCTTAGAAATACCAACATTTACCAAAAACAATCATCCTATAAATTTATCACTTTAAATGTAGGGAAGCAAAGATGTTATGCTAGCAATGTATTTCATTTATTTTTCCAGTGGATATTTAATCCTCACTTATGATTAATCTGAGATTGACCAAAGGAGTAATGTCAGGAAAATGGTGGAGTAAGAGATACCACCCTTTATCTCTTCACACACAAAAAGCAACAATTAGACAGTGTCGATCAATGAAAAGTCTTGGGGAGGGTTCAAATAAAAACCTGTAGTGGAGGCTGGAAAACCAGAATAACTGCACAGAAATGATTTTTGGGAAGATGGGCATACCTGAAACACCTGGCAGTGGCTAGAAACAAAGAAGAAAGATAGGGGCTATGATTATCAACCATGCAGTAAGTACCACCATGGTCCCCAGTGGCCTTGTCTGCCAAGGACACTGGAAGCTTTCACTGAGGTAACCAACAGCCATCGCTGCTGCAACATACTGGTTAGGGCAATGCCACTGTGTTCCCACTCCAAGAAAAATCCACTGTTGGGCCATCTTGGGATTGGGGACACCAACCCCCAACACTGTGTGTGCCTAGGACATCATGGCTTCTCCCCGTATGTCTACACTCTACACCCCAGTTCTGTGGCCACACACATGTGCTTATGCCTCAATGAAGCCACTGCTGCTGTGGGATAACACTGCTTTAGGTTCTTTTTTTTTTTTTTTTTTTGAGATGAAGTCTTGCTCTGTTGCCCAGGCTGGAGTGCAATGGTGCGATCTTGGCTCACTGCATCCTCTGCCTCCCAGGTTCAAACGATTATTTTGCCTCAGCCTCCTGTGTAGCTGGGATTATGGGTGCACACCATCACACCCAACTAATGTTATATTTTTAGTAGAAACAGGATTTCACTATGTTGATCAGACTGGTCTGTAACTTCTGACCTCAGGTGATCTGCCCACCTTGGCCGCCCCGTGATTACAGGCATGAGCCACTGTGCCCAGCCTGCTACAGGCTCTTGAGTCGTGATTGCTATTTACATGCCTGTGCTACAGACCCTGGCTTTGCCGCTGCTATGTAAGCACCTTTGCCTTGAGCATCTTACCAGCATCCACAATGAGTTAGACTGTAGTGCAGGCCCTGGAGCCATAATCCCTCTGCATGCAACTGCAGTCCTGGCCCCAGCTCTCTTCTCATCTCACGAATGCCCATGTCTCAGATATATTACAGCAACTGACGTAGTGCGCTAGCCTGAGTCCTGGACCCTAGAGCCACACTGTAGACATTAGTGCCACCAGCACAGTGAGCTAGGCTGTACCCTGGACCCTAAATCGACTGTCACTCTGCATGTGCTTGTTCTCCAGACTCCAGCTTTGTTGCTACTATGTAAGGACTAATACTGCAAACATGGGAACTATCGCTGCAGCAAATGTCTGTGCCTCAGTCCCCAGAGCAGCAATAACCTTGCATATGCTCCATGCTGGACCCTGGCTCTGCAACTGATCCATAAACACCCTCACCTCTCACTGTTACCAATGTGGCAGTGGGGGTGCTTGCCACCCAGACCCTGGTACCACTGCTGTTCCAGATCCTGTAGCCACAGTTCTTCCACATGAGCCTGTGGTCCAGACCCAGGCTCTGGCCACTACACAGGCACCATAGATCAGACAGTAGTCCCATCCCAACTGCCAAGGTACCCACAGGCCAGATCTGGTGCTAAGAGGGATCTCCTTAGCCACAACTTCCCCATGGAAGAAAAAGAGATGAGGAGAACTTCAGCAGTCTTCACCAGCAAATATCCAAACAGCTCTCACTACTAATGCAGGTACTCACAGTTTTGGCTTCTCATGACCCCTGCAAATCTTTGCTGACACCAATCTTAGATGACAGAGCTGCATGATGGCTACATAACCACACTTTTACTCAAGCTGAAAATCACTACACCTCACTCAGCCAGCCCCTTCATATCCACCCATTGATGAACATTTTTCTCCACTAACACCAGCCTATAAAGTCCAGAAGACATTTTTCTTCTCGACAAATCAAAGATCATTATATAATGATAAAAATATATATTCATCAAGAGGACATAATTATAAACAAGTTATTAAGTTCTGATGTTGGATATATAATGCATAAATGTATATACAAAAATCGGTTTTATTTCTATGCATTGAGAATAAATTTTCACAAAAGAAATTCAGAACACAGTCTCGTTTAAAACAGCACCAGAGGCCAACCTGTAACAAAACCAACGCCCGGCTCGGAGCAGCAGCCGCTGAGGGGTCCCTGGCTGGTGTCCTTCCACCTGTCCACAAGCATGGGGAACATCTTTCACCAACCTCTTCAAGGGCCTTTTTGGCAAAAAAGATACGCTCATCCTCATGGTGGGCCTGGATGCTGCAGGGAAGACCACGATCCTGTACAAGCTTAAGCTGGACGAGATCGTGACCACCATTCCCACCATAGGCTTCAACGTGGAAACCGTGGAGTACAAGAACATCAGCTTCACTGTGGGATGTGGGTGGCCAGGACAAGATGCAGTCTCTGTGGCGCCACTACTTACAGAACATGCAAGGCCTGCTCTTCGTGGTGGACAGCAATGACCGAGAGCACGAGAACGAGGCCCGTGAGGAGCTCGTGAGATGCTGGCTGAGGACGGGCTCCGGGATGCTGTTCTCCTGGTGTTCACCAACAAGCAGGACCTCCCCAGTGCCAGAATGCAGCTGAGATCACAGACAAGCTGGGGCTGCACTCCCTATACCACAGGAACTGGTTCACTCAGGCCACCTGCACCGCCGGGCTCTGTAAGGACCGGACTGTCAGTCAGCTCCGGAACCGGAAGTGAACGCGAACCCCGCCCTCTCACTTCTCTCGCTCTCTGCTTTACTCTCACGCGGGAAACGTGCGGCTCGTGGTGTGAGTGCCGGAAGCTGCCTCCATGGGTTGGTCACCATGTGCCTCTCACCATGCTTCAAGTGTGGCAGACGCAGCCTGCGGCCAGGCTTTTTATTTAATGTCAATAG
>CAUYQU010064982.1:0-96194 GCA_963574635.1 Cheracebus regulus | reverse complement strand
GGCAATAGATTGGTCAGTGAGGAAACAAAGCATAGGCAACTGCATTGGTCATAGAGAGACTGGACCTGGACTTGGCAAGCCGCCATTGGTAGCCCAGTGGGGCTATCAACAGGTGGGCAGGCGAAGGCACTAGATTGATTGGAGGGGAAACAAAGCATGGGCACTTGTATTGGCCATAGAGAGACTGGACCCGGATTTGGCGAACTGCCATTGGTTAGGCCCTTGGCGGGATTTTTGAATTTTGGGAGGGCTGAGAACATGATTTAGTGCTGAGTGTGGGGGCTGGGCTTGGAATGTAGCAGTGGGTGTGGGGAGCCCGCATGGAGGAGGCAGGTGCTAAGTAGGATGTCTGGCCTGACAACACAAATGCCGGCCTGCTGATAATAGTGTTATCAGGTGCGGAGGGGTAGGTGCTGCTCATCCGGCTCCCAGCGAGGCTATCGGCCTTACATTTATCAGTTGAGGGACATTTGTGTAGCCATTTTTGGCAATTATTATGAACTTCGGTGATAAGTTTTTGTGTGGACATATGTTTTTATTTGTCTTGGATAGAATTTCATTTCTCTAAGAATGGAATTGCTGAATCATATAGCAACTTTGTTCTTATCATTTTAAGGCACTGCCAAAGTATTTTCCGAAGTGGCTGTACTATTTCAAAACCCCAACAACAATGTGTAAGGGTTCCAGTTTTTCCATATCATCACCAACACTTGTTATTTTAGCCATTCAAGTGGGTGTGAAGTGGTATCTCATCGTGGTTTTGATTTGTGTTTTTCTAATGACTAATGATGTTGATTATGTTTTCATGTGCTTATCAACCATTTTCCTTTTTGGAGAAATGCTTATTCAATTCCTTTGCTCTTTTCCTAATTCAGTTATTTGTCTTAAATTATTGGATTGCAAAATTACGTAATCTGGATGAAAATCCCTAATCAGTTATATGACTTGTAAATGTTTCCTCCCCTTCTGTAGGTTTTCTTTTTACTGTTTTGATGTTGTCCTTTGAAGCACAAAAAGTTTTTAATTTTGATGATGTCCAACTTATTTTTTCTTTTGTCACTTGTGCTTTTGGTGTCATATCTATATATATTTTGTAGAAAGCCTTTTACTGACTATAAAAACCATACATTACAGAAAATTTAGTTCAAAGGAGCAGAAAGAAAATAGCAATTCTGCATAATCTCAAAATCAGAAAAACTACTGCTGTGTGTATATTAGCCTTTTTCTTTACATATATAAAGCAATGCAATTTAAAAGAAAATCGTGTCCATTTTCTCTCTCATTCTCTCTGTGGGATGTGTGTGTGTGTGTGTGTGTGTGTGTGTGTGTGTGTGTGTGAAGTTTTGGGGAGTGAGAACCTGTGTTTTATATGTCAAAATATTTTTCTCATTAAACATCTTTCTGAAAAGTAATTTTTTTATAACCACGTAGTCCACATTGTGACCATACGTTATGTAGTATCTGAAGGCAATTCCCCATGGCCTTTTGCAGTTTTGTATTTTTGTTCTGAACCATCTTTTCAAGGATGATTTTATAGTGAACAGCCTTGAAAGAGAGGAATAGCTTCTTCCTTACTATCAGAGGGCACATTTATTTGCTGTCTGGGGTAATAAAGATAACATTATCCTCAGGGACAAAGGATTATTTGCATATGGTTTATGTGATAGGTATTTCTTAAATCCTGAGTCTCAGCGGTTCTTCATTGAGGTCGCAGAACCCTGGTGTGTGCAGCATCCATATGGACTCCTCCATATTGCCTCTTCGACTTGGGAGGAGGAGCATGAAGAGTTAATACGAAGATAAAGCTTATACCTCCTGGTGTACAGAGAATACTAATGTCCTTTGTCTCTGACCCAGAAATCTTGTGTCTTCTGCCAGCATATGAAACTGTTGGAGGCTACTTGTTAGTTGTAAGCAGATTAAAATTTCAAACACTTCCTAGTTCTTGACAGTTAACCCCCTAGTGGTTAATATTTAATTTATCCCTATATTGTTGCTATAATAAATAACTGATAGGCTGGGTGCAGTGGCTCACACCTGTAATTCCAGCACTTTGAGAGGCCGAGGCGGGCAGATCTTTTGAGGTCAGAAGTTTGACACCAGCCTGGCCAACATGGTGAAACTCTGTCTCTACTAAAAATACAAAAATTAGCTGGGCATAGTAGCAGGTGCCTGTAATCCCATCTACTTGGAGGCTGAGGCAGGAGAATCACTTGAACCCGGGAGGTGGAGGTTGCAGTGAACCAGAATTGCACCACTACACTCTTAACCTGGCTGCAGAGTGAGACTCTGGCTTAAAAAACAAAAAAACAGAAAAACCTGATAAACCTCAATGTATTTACATTGTTGTGTGAATCTCTGTTACCTCAGATTAAATTTGTACAGTATATTTTCTGGTTCCATTTCTATATATATTTTAAGGATTTTTGATGCTGACTGCTATGTTTTTCACTATGATTGTGTCTCTTAGTATAGCAGAGGAATCCTCTTTAAAACAATTCTTGAGAATTATATATGAAGTATGATTTCTCATCAGTTTATGTTTATTTGTTTACTGGTGAGATTGAATTTATTTTTTGCGGTTATTGACGAAAGCAATACAACAATAGTACTGATAAAAGAAAATTCTTAAATAACACTATTGAGATAGGCACCGTTCTATAGATTTACATTTATTAAGACACTTAGACCTCATGGTCACCCTAAGAGGTGAGTACTGTTGTTATCCACATTTCACAGAAGAGGAAACTGAAGTTAAATAAGTTAGTGAGCTGTAAGAGGCAGAGTGAGGATTCAAAACCAGGCAGTGCGGCCCCAGAGTGTGTCTTCTTAATAACTCTATGTTTTTTGCGTTTTGATGTTGAGAACATGAAAGAAAATGCAGTTTGGGTTCTTAGAGGCCTTAAAATGCTAGTTCCAGGCCCTCTGGAGTCCTGCTTTTGCATCCTTGCCTCTAGGATAATGGGCTGCTTTTATGTTATCAAGTGTTCCTCTTGCTTTTTCTTGTCATTGCAATTTGATTTTATCAAAAGAACCAACCTCAGTATTGTGTTTTGATTTCAACCCATTTGTATATGTATTACTATCTAATTGTTAGACTTCTATTGCCCAGTATTTAACAGCTGTTGAGAAGGTAGTCTGTGGAATCAAATATGCTTACTCCAAAAACAAGGCTGATAAGTTTGTTAGAATGAATGAAGCAATCCACTTAAAAGTGTAGCTGGGGCAGTATTTTTTTTTTTTAAATGGCAAGCAGGCGTATGAAAAGGTGGCCAACATCAGGAATCATCAGTGAAGTGCAAATCAAAACCACAATGAGATACTATCTTACCCCAGTTAAAATGGCTTTTATCCAAAGGACAGGCAATAATAAATGCTGGCAAGGATAAGAAGAAAAGGGAACTCGCATACACTGTTGGTGGGGATGTAAATGAGTACAGTCACTATGGAAAACAGTTTGGAGGTTCCTCAAAAAGCTAAAAATAGAGCTAGGATATAATCCAGCAAGCCCACTGCTGGTTATGTACTCAAAGGAAAGAAAGTCAGGATGTCCAAGAGATACCTGCACTCTCATGCTTATGGGAGCATTATTCACAGTAGTTGAGATTTCGAAGCAAACTCAGTGGCCATCAACAGATGGTATATACTTACAATGGAGTACGATTCAGCCATAAAAAAAGAATGAGATCCCTTCATTTGCAACAGCATGGATGAGACTTAAGGTCATTATGCTAAGTGAAATAAGCCAGCTAAGAAAGACAAACTTTGCATGTTCTTACTTCTTTGTGAGAGCTGAGAAAACCATTGAACTCCTGGAGACAGGGTAGAAGGATGGTTACCAGAGACTGGGGAAGGTAGTGGGGTCTGGTAGGAGGTGGGGAGTGGCAATTGTTAATGGGTTCAGAAAGTAGTTAGAAAGAATGAGTCAGACCTAGTATTTGCTAGCACAACAGGGTGAATAATAATTTAATAAATAATAATAATTTAAACGTTTTAAAGTAACTAAAATAGTATAACTGGATTGTTTGTAACACAAAGGATAAATGCTTCAGAAGCTAAATACCGCATTTCCCATGATGTGATTATTACACAGTGCATGCTTGTATCAAAGTATCTCATTTACTCCATAAATATATAGACCTATGTGCTCACAAAAGTTTAATTTTTAAAGGAAAATTTCCAGAGTTTTATTGACTGAATTTATTTACATCAGACTACTTTCAATAGAATTTGAGACCTTTGTAAAGTATACATGATTTAAAAAATAACCCTTTAAAAATACGTCACTCTTATATTGTTAGTCCATAGTTCCTTAAGATAAGGAACTTATCCATAAGATCCATAAGATTCACAGTGCCTGGATCTTTTTAAGAAAATAATCCATGTATTTAATAAGTACCTCAATTTCGCTATGTCCAAAACTGAGCTGATTCCCTCTCACCTCACAGCCAGTTTTTTCCTCTTGTACTCTTCCCAGTCTCAGCGGTCCACCCTTCCAGTGCTGGAGCCAATAACTTTGGAGTTACGCTTGACTCCTCTTTTGCTCTCCTCCCATATGTGTGCCAACAGTAAATCCTTCCCACTCTACTTTTAAAATATATCCAGGTTATCCCACCTCCATTCTTACCCCTGTTCTGAAGTACTATCAACTCTTGCCTGGTCTCCTTTCCATCTTTGCCACTCCCCCACCAGTTTAATTTTGCCAGTTACTGTTACATATGATTTGGAGCTTGGACTTCTTTCCTGGGTCTCCTCACACCTAGAGGGAAATTAACTGCCCCTTCTCCCTCTCAAATCTCACTTCCCACAACTACCCCATTCCCTGCTCTTGGAAAGGGGTATGCTTGGAATATCTAGGGAGTAGTGGTCCCTCAGTGACCAAGCACACCCTTTTTCAAGACCTTTGCACTAGATGTTTCCTTTGCTTGAAACATGCATTCCTTAGATATGCAGATGGCTTGCTCGCACACTTTTTTAGGTCTTTATTCAAATGTTATTTTATCAAGAAAGCCAAGTTATCATCACATGTAAAATAATTCTAACTCACCCCAACCAATATACATTACCTCTTTATATTTTTCTCTGTAGCATTTTCCCTGTAACATGCACACACACCTATACACGTGCACATACCACGCACATGCATACGGTCTGTATACCCTGAATTAGAAAGGTACCGGACAGCTCACTGCATTTATATATAACACTGAAAGAATGAATATGGATTATTAAGTTCTGTAACAGACCATGTGTTCTGTACACCCAGGCCTCCATGCAATACAACCAGACTTCAACTTTTGCTAGACTTGTTAGAAGTGAGGATTTCATGAAGTGTGGATGACTTCTGGGGAGTGTTTAATCACAACTTCTGTGATTACTTGGCTTAGACAATCGTATGTTTTCCTTTGAGAAATGTCTATTCAGAAATTTTGTCCATTTTAAAATTGGATTACTAGATTTTTTCCTACAGAGTTGTTTGAGCTTCTTACACATTCTGGTTATTACTCCCTTGTCAGATGGATAATTTATAAACATTTTATTCTATTCTGTTGATTGTCTCTTTGCTTTGTTGGTTGTTTGCTGTGAAGAAGCATTTTAACTTGATATGATTCCATGTGTCCATTTTTGCTTTGGTTGCCTATGATTATGGGGTACTACTCAAGAAATCTTTGCCCACACCAGTGTCCTGGAGACTTTCCCCAGTGTTTTCTGTAATAGTTTCATAGTTTGAGGTCTTAGATTTAATTCTTTAATCCACTCTGGTTTGATTTTTGTGTAGGGCAAGGGCTATGGGTCTAGTTTCATTTTTCTGCATACGGATATCCAGATTTCCCAGCACTATTTACTGAGGAGACTGTCTTCTTCCCAATATACGTCCTTGGCACCTTTTTCAAAAATGAGTTCTCTGAAGATGTGTGGATTTGTTTCTGGGTTTTCATTCTGTTCCAGTGGTCTATTTGTTTTTATGCCAATACCATACTGTTTTGGTGACTATGGCTCTGTAGTATGATTTGAAGAATTAATTAATGTGATTCCTCCAGTTTTGTTCTTTTTGCTCAAATACATTTGGCTATTCTGCATCATTTGTGATTCTTTATAACCTTTGTTTTTTCTATTTTTGTCAAGAATGGCATTGACATTTTGATAGGGATTGTTGGATCTATCGATTGCTTTGAGTAATGTGGACATTTTAACAATATTTATTATTCCAATCCATGAACATGGAATATCTTTCCATTTTTTGTGTGTCCTCTTCAATTTCTTTCATCAGTGTTTTATAGTTTTCCTTATATAGATCTTTCACTCTGTAGATTAAATTGTTTCCTAGGTATTTTATATTCTTTGTAGCTATTATAAATGGGATTGCTTTCTTGATGTCCTTTTACATTGTTCACTGTTGGCATACATAAACGCTACTGTTTCTTGTATTTTGATTTTGTATCTTGCAACTTTACTGAATTGTTTGTTCCAGTAGTTTTTTGGGGGAGTCTTTAGGTTTTTCCAAATATGAGATCATATCATCTGCAAACAAGGATAATTTGACTTTTTCCTTTCCAGTTTGGATGCTCTTTATTTTTTTTTTCTCTTGTCTGATTGCTCTAGCTAGGACTTCTAGTACTATGTTGAATGACAGTAGTGACAGTGGGCATGCTTGCCATGTTCTAGATCTTAGAAAAAAGGCTTTCACTTTTTCTTCATTCAGTAGGATGCTAGCCGTGGGTCTGTTGTATATGTCTTTTATTATGTTGAAGTATGTTCCTCCTATCCTCAGCCCTTGAAAGTTACCATGAGGCTTGCAAATACTAGAATTCCTTATTTTAAACTTATGACACCTTAGCACTGATTGCATGTATGAATAAATGTGCAAAAAGAAAACTAATAAAAATTCTACAATTTAACTTCATACCCTCCCTTTTTAACTTTTTGTTGTATCTCTTTATGTCCTATTGTACTATGTCTTGAAAAGTTATAGTTGTTATTTTTGATTGGTTCATCATTTAGTCTTTCTGCTTAAGAGTAGTCCGTACACCGCAGTTCTCTAGATTGGGACATTCTGTGTTGTTATCCCTTTGAATAAACTTTATATTCCTATTTTTTTCTCTACCTCCTCTTTGAGGCCAATAACTCTTAGATTTACCCTTCTGAGGCTTTCTAGATCTTGTAGGCATGCTTCATTGTTTTTTACTACTTTTTCTTTTGTCCCCTCTGATTGTGTATTTTCAAGTAGCCTGTCTTCAGGCTCACTAATTTTTTCTTCTGCTTGATCAATTATGCTATTAAGAGATTCTGATACATTCTTCAATATAGCAATTGCATTTTTCAACTCCAGAATTTCTGCTTCATGCTTTTTAATTATTTCAATCTGTTTGTTAAATTTATCTGGTAGAATTTTGAATTCCTTCCCTGTGTTAATTTGAATTTCTTTGAGTTTTGTCAACACTGCAATTTTGAATTATCTGTCTGAAAGTTCACATACTTCTGTTTCTCCAGGATTGGTTCCTGGTGCCTTAGTTTATTTGGTGAGGTCACGTTTTCTTGGATGGTCTTGGTGCTTGTGGATGTTTGTTGGTATCTAGGCATTGAAGAGTTAGGTATTTATTGTAGTCTTCGCAGTCTGGGCTAGCTTGTGGTCATATTTCTCGGAACTTTCCGGGTATTCAAAAGGACTTAGTACCAAAGCCCAATAATGCAGTGGCTTTTGCAGACTGATAGAGGTACTGCCTTGGTGGTTTTAGATAAGATCCTGAAGAATTATCCAGATTACCAGAGAGAGACTCTTTTCTTCTTCCTTTATTTTCTCCCAAACAAGTAGAGTCTCTCTGTGCTGAACTATCTGGAGCTGTGAATGGGGTGACACAAGTGCCCCTGTTGCCACCACCACTGGGACTGCACTGAGTCAGACCTGAAGCCAGCACAGCACTGGGTCTTGCCCAGGGCCCACTGTAAGCACTGTGTTGCTACTTCCAGTGTTCACTCAAGGCCCTAAGGCTCCACCATCAGCAGGTGGGGAAGCCACCTAGGCTTGTGTCCCTCCCTTCAGGGTGGCGAGTTCCCCTATGCCCTGGGCAGGTCCAGAGATGTTGTCTGGGAGCCAGGGATTGGAAAACCTACCTCATGTTATATTCTACTGCAGGAAAGCTAGCCCTCAAACACAAGACAAAGTCTTTCCCTCTCTTCCCTCTCCTTTCTGTAGGCAGAGGAGCCTCTTCCAGTAGCCACCACTAACCACTGGTCCAAGGGGTTTGTTTCTGCAGGCCACCACTGATGTTCACTTAAAGCCCAAGGGCTCTTGAGTCAGCTTGTGGTGAATGCTGTCAGGCTTCAAACCCACTCTTCAGTGCAATGGGCACCCCTCTGGCTCAGGGTAGGTCCAGAAATGTTAAGAGCCTTGGCCTGCAGGGACCCGAAGGGCCCACACGGTGCTCTATTCTGCCACGGCTGAGCTGGTACCTAAGGTGCAAGACAAAGTCCCTATACTTTTCGCTCTGTTTTTTTCCCCAAGCACAAGGAGTCTCTCACCATAGCCCCCACAGCTGCAAATGTGCTGGGTCTCACCTGAAGCCACCGTGTCTCAGTCTCACCCAAGGCCCACTGTGTACTACCTGGGTATCGCTGCTCATTATTCAGGGCCCAAAAGCTCTTTTGTCAGCAGATGGTGACTCCTGCTAGGACTGGATCCTTCCCTTCCAGTCAGCAGGTTTCCTTCTGTCCCAGGGTGTGTCTAGAAATGTCATCTGGGAGCTAAGGCCTGGAATGGGGGCCCCACAACCAACACTGCCTAGTGTCTGATCCTACTGTAGCTGAGTTGATTATCCAAGATGGAAGACAAAGCCCTTTTTAGTCTTTGCCTTCCTCTCCTCAAACAGAAGGAAGGAATCACTTCCAGGAGGTACTGCCTGCGGTTTTGAGAGGGGTGGCCCAAGCACTTACTTAGCCACCTTGGCTTGTGTCTCCCTAGGTCATATTCTACCCTAGTCCACTGGCTCTAAAGCCAGCCCAGAAGTAGGACTTGCCTAGGAGTTGCAGTCCTTGTGTCCTAGATTGTCTTTCAAGTTTACCTACAACCTGGGAGCACTTTAGACTGCAGTAGTGAGGCTTGCCAGAACTCGAATTCTGACCACTGGGATAGGTGACTTCCCTCTAGCTAAGGCTGGTCCACATGCTCCCTGAGCTATAGCTTTGCTCTGTTGTGATAGGGAAGCACTGAGTTGAATAATGCCAAGTCTCCAAGAAGTGTGATCTCCCTCCCGCAAGTGCACAGATTCTTTTTCCAAATAGGTGAAAGAATCTGTGCACTTGGTCACTGCCAGGGGATGGGGGACAGGTTGCATCAGCAATTCAAGACTGTCTTTCTTACCCTTGTCAGTGCCTCTTTCAGCAATGCAAAGTTAAAACCAGGTGCTTAAATAGCTCTCCTGATTTTTGGTTCTTATGGTAGTGCTTTTTGTGTGTATTTGTTAAAACTTAATGTTCTTGCGGGCTGGATGACCTGTGGAGGCTTCTATTTGGCCATCTCTCCCTTCATTCCCATAGTTTCTCTGGAAATTAAAAAAATAAACCATATGTTGGTATGATCAGTCATATCTCCCAATGGATATTATTAATAACTATTTAATATTGACTATTTTATTCTATATTATGTACATAAATATACTTAATTCCAGTAGTTTGATCTTTGTTCTTTGTCAGCTTCCCCTATCATCTATTAAGATTGAAGTTCATAGACTGTAAGTACATTTCCCAGTACAAGAAGAATGTTGTATTTAAAAGCATACTGGATAGCTCCTTTGTAATGTGAAAGATTCTGCTTTGCTTTTTCTGGTTTCTATGTTTAGGTGTTTGCATCTGTTTAAAAAAAGCAAACAAATATATATTTGTATACTTAGATATTCTAACACCATAACCAACCCAGTTAAAATGATGGGCAAAGGACTTGAGTAGACATTTCTCCAAAGGAGATATATGAATGTCCAATAAGTACCTGAAAAGATACCCAACATCACTGGCCATTAGGGAAATACAGATCAGAACCACAATAAGATACCACTTCATATACATTAGGATGACTGTTATTAAAAAAAAAAAAAGGAAAACAAAACAAGTGTTGGCAAAGGATGTGGAGAAATTGAAACCCTTGTGCATTGTTGTTGGTAATGTAAAATGGTACCACTGCTGTGGAAAACCCTTTGGTAGTTTCTCAAAAAAGTTAAATGTAGAATTACCATATGACTCAGCAGTTCACTCCTGGGTATATACCCCAAAGAATTAAAAACAGGAACAAACAGATACTGGTATGCACAGGTTCATAGCTGCATTTTTCACAGTAGACAAATGGTGAAAACAATCTAAGAGTCCATCAGCAGATGAGTAGATAAACATAATGTGATATGTTCATGCAATAGAATATTATTCAGCCATGAAAAGGAATGATGTTCTGATACATGCTACAATATGGATGAACCTTGAAAACATTATGCTAAATGAAATAAGCAAGGTAAAAAAGGACAGATAATGTATGATTCCACTTTTTTGAGGTATCTAGAATTGTTAGAAATGAAAAGTAAAAGGTTATGAGTAACTGAGGGTAGGGGAAAATAAGGGGTTTTGCTTAATAGTTACAGAGGTTTTGTTTCAGGTGTTGAAGCTTTGGAAATTGAAAGTGGTGATGGTTACACAACAGTGAATGTACTTAATGCTACTGAATTATACACTTAAAAATATTTAAAGGATATATTTTATGTGTATTTTGTGACATTTAAAAAGACAAAGGAATACATTTCCTTGCACATAATCAGTGCTCAGTAAATGCTTATTGAACGAATGAATTTGTTGAATGAACCAGTAATTAGTTTGGCAAATGTATATTAAGTTAAGCATAACTTAACTGAAAGTTTTCAAGGTTCATCCATGTTGTAGTGTATATCAGTACTTCATTACTTTTTATTGCTGGATAATCCATTGCATGGATATACCCCGCATTTGTTTATGCATTCATCAGTTGATGGATATTTGAGTTGTTTATGCTTTTTATTAGGAATAGTGTGGCTGTGAACATTTATGTATAAGTTTTTTTTGTGTGTGAAAATGTGTTTTCAGTTCTCTTAAGTATATACTCAGGGATAGAATTGTTATATCATATATTAATCCATGCTTAACGTTTTGAGAAGCTAACAGTTTTCCAAAGAGGCTGCACCATTTTATATTCCCAACAGTGATATATTAGGGTTCCAGTATCTCCATATCCTCACCAACGCTTGTTATTATCTGTCTTTTTGGATTATAGCTATCCTAATGGGTGTGAGGTGATATCTCATGATAGTTTGATTTGTATGTCCCTGGTGGCTAATTATGTTGAGCATGTTTTTATGTGCTTATTAGCTTTGCGTATATCTTCTTTGGGAAATATCTATTAAAGATCCTCTGTTCATTTTTTACTTTTTATTTTTTAATCTTCAACTTTTAAGTTCCAGTTTACATGTGCAAAATGTGCAGTTTGTTACATCGGTAAACATGTACCAGAGTGGTTTGTTGTACACATCATCTCCTTACCTAGGTATTAAGCTCAGCATTCATTAGCTTTTATTCCTGATGCTCTCTCATTCCTGATGCTCACCCCCCTGACCAGCCCCTGTGTGTTTTGCTCCCTGTGATGTGTCCACGTGTTCTCGTTGTTCAGCTCCCACTTAAAAGTGAGAACGTGCAATGTTTGGCTTTCTGTTCCTGCGTTAGTTTGCTGAGGATGACGGCTTCCAACTCCTGTTTGTTTTTAAAAATGAGTTATCTGTCTTCTTAATGTTGAGTTGTAAATGTTCATTCTAGATTTTGGCTGCTAGATAATTAAACATGTGACTTGCAAATATTTTCTTTAATTCCATAGTGTGTCTTTCTCCTTGTTATCTTTGAAATACAGGCTTTTAATCCTAATGAAGTACAATTTATTTTCTTTAGTTGCTCATACTTTAGGTGCCATATTTAAGAAATTACCTAATCCAAGGTCACAAAGATTTGCACTGTTTAGGTCTTTGATCTATTTTGAGTTAATTTTTGAATATGATGTGAGATAGAAGTCCAAATGCATTCTTTTGCACGTGGAATTTGAGTTGTTGCAACAATATTTATTGAAAATACTTTTCCTAATCCATTAAATTGTCTTAGTCCCCTTGTTGAAAATTGATTCTCTATAGATATATGGATTTATTCCTGGATTCCCAGTTCTATGTCTAACCTTAGCCAATACCACACAATCATGATTATTAAAGCTAGGTATATGATCTTGAAAGCTTTGGTTTTCTCATGTATAGCTTGTGAGAGACTAAACAGAATACATTTAAATAGCACTAAAGGATATGGCACATAGTACATTTTAGAGGTTTTTAAATTATTTTTATAATCACCATCATTGTAAAGGATGTGGCCACAAGTTTATATGCTGAAAGAACTTCCATGAAATTTGAGAATAAAAAGAATTTTCTAAATGCAAACATTTCATTTGACCTACTCTTTCACCTCCGTGCTGCACAATGAGTTTCAGTATTTTTTCCTCTGGAGGCACTCTGCAAAGAATGCCTCCCTGTAACCCAACTCTAGTTCACACCCAAACTTTGGAGCATATTGTTCTTTAATAAAAACATTGATCTCATCAAACACATGGATTTTAGGGAAGGTGTCAACTTTCACTTAGGAATCCTCTGCAGTGGCCTATGAGGCAAAGCCTCAGTGACCTTCCCCCTAGATTCCTAAAGGAGAGTCTTTTTGGAATGGAAGTGTAGAGAATAAACTGGGAAACACACTTTGACTTTTTAGTGGCGGAAAGTAAAAGGGTAACATTTGTGCTGCCATGAAAGCTTTAAAACTGGATGCAATTAAGCCACTATACACTTTGAAACATTTATATGCTTGTAAGGAATGATAAAGACATGAAACTGTAACCTCCTATGTATGTCTACTTGAGCCATTATTTATTAGTAAATTTCAACATCTCTCTATTGAACTCACATTATTAACTGATTAGGTTTGGTTATCACTTCTGTCTTATCTCTGCAGGCAAAACAGCATCTGGAATGCTTATTTTCACAGATGTACATATATTTTCTCATCCTTATTTAAAGCTTATTTTTATTGTTTTTTTTTTCCATTCTGAACAGGACAAGCTGTGAAATATGCTTGAAATTAAACCTCTTGACCAGACACCCAAGATTCCGTGACTTTGTCCGTGTGATGGTTCAGTTTTATATTCTCATATTGCACTCAGAGGGAGTCCAAGAAGCTCATTTTGTACCATATTTCTTAGGCCAGGAAAAGTCTAAACTATTTTTCCTAGTGCCCTTTCCCCTGGTGGACAGCTAGTTGAAGCCTCTGGGAGTACAAGTACTTCCCAGGACATAAACCCAACCCTTCCTCCCACAACCATTTAAAATGGTTTAAAAATAACCCCCACTTAATGTTTCGTGGCAAGCTGTGACAACTTTATAAAAATTGTATGTTTACTTTTCTCCTCTTTTTCATTTATTAAAACACTGCTTATCATAGATTCCCGGAGAAATAAATTTATTGCCAAGCTGTGAAAGAAAGTTTTATTCCTTAGGGCTTGTAGCAAAGCACACATTGTTTAGAACATTCAAGGTACAGTTGAACCGTGCAAGTTGCAGTGAACTGTTCAGGCAGTTTGAGTAGTGGCAGTTTAAGGAAGGGATTCTGCCTTTTAAGCTAAACAGATAAATTAAAAGGCACTATTAATGCATATATTCATTCAGTTGTACATTCAACAAATATTCCTCGAGTGCTTTCTCTCTGCCAGGTACTCTTTTAGGCCCTGGAGATCCAGTGGTGAACAAGATAGACAGGGTCCCTAGTTTCATGGAACTTACAATATTGCAGTTCTTCAAAACAATATATATATCATCGCTGTAAGCCAAGATCTTGGAGAATCTCCCATTTTTAGAATATTTTTCCCAGATTCTGCCACCCTCCCTCTATAAACTTTCCAGTTGCTTCCCACCCTACTGGGAGTGAAAGTCAAAGTTGTAACATTGTCCCAGGAGGCCCTACAAGGTTTGCCCATCTACTGGGGCACCTCATCTCCTATTCTTCTTCCCTCACAGATGCTGATTCAGAAATCCTCATCTCCTCATAGACCCTTGACCGTATCTACCTGTTTCTGCCCAGGATCTTGTCATTTGTTGTTCCTTCTGCCTGGAGTGCTCTCCCCAGATACCCCCATGGCTGGCTCTCTCACTCTGATTCTCCACTGAAATACCTAATCTATTATTAGAGTAGACTTCCCTGGGCACCTGATGTGATCTGGCTCTGTGTCCCCACCCAAATCCCATCTTGAATTGTAATCCGAATTGCAATCTCCATGTGTTGGGGGAGGGACCCTCATGGGAGGTGATTGGATCATAGGGGTGGTTTCCCCTTGCTATTCTCATGAGAGTAAGTGAGTTCTCATGAAACCTGTTGGTTTTATAAGGGACTCTTCTCCTTTCATTGTGTTCTTCTCTATCCTGCTGCCTTGTAAAGAAGGATGTGTTCGCATCTCCTTCTTGTCATGATTATAAGTTTCCTGAGGCCTCCCGAGCCATGCGGAACTGTGAGTCAATTAAACCTCTTTCCTTTATAACTTACTGTGAGTCAATTAAATCTCTTTCCTTTATAAAGTACCTAGTTTTTATAGCAGTGTGAGAAGGGACTAATACAGCATCCTACTGGTCCTCCTCACCCAACTGCTTATCCCGCTTCTTTAATTTCCTCCCTAGGAATCTTGTGGCACACGTACGTGGTGATATGGTTCCACCATATCTCATGCCAAGTTGTAGTCCCCAGTGTTAGAAGTGGGGCCTAGTGGGAGATGGTTGCATTATGGGGGTGAATTTCATATGAATGGTTTAACACCATCCCTTTGGTGCTGTTCTTATGATAGTGAGTTCTTTTGAGATCTGATTGTTTAAAAGAGTGTGGCACCTGCCACCACATACTTTCTTGTTCCTGCTTCCACCATGTGAGAACCTTTACTCCTGCTTTGCTTTCTACTATGATTGGAAGCTTCCTAAGGCCTCCCCAGAGGCAAAAGCCACTATGTTTCCTTTACTGCCTGTAAAACCATGAGCCAATTAAATGTCTTCTCTTTATACATTACCCAGTCTCAGGAATTTCTTTATAGCAATATAAGAATGGACTAATACATGTTTTTTTTTTAATGTATTTATTCCCTGTTTTCCTGCTTCCTACTTCCAAGCAGAATACAAACTCCATGTGAGCAGTGACTTTATCTTTCCAACTCATGTGCCCCCAGCACTCAGAACACTCTATGGTACAGAGTAAAGGTGCACAATAAATATTTTTTGTATGAATGAATAAAGGAAATGGTTCAATGTGACTTGGTGTCTAAACTTCAGTATCTTTCAACAGCTATGTTTCTTCTTCTCCAGTATTCTCTGTTTTAGTTATATGACACTACTTTTCACATTTGCAGATGAAGTTCTGTTTTATTTTTCCTTGTCTCTGCTCTTTGTTTCCTGTATGTGCAACGTGTTCCACAACTGAATCTTTTTTACCTTCCTGTCTGAAAATTCAACTTCAATAATAAAACATTCCAGGTTCATCATACTTAATTCTACCTACAAGCCACTACATAATTTAAAAAAAATTTTTTATCATAGTCCTGTTAATTTTCAATCATTGGACAAATATTTAGCACCTGTGCTTGGCATCACGCTACAAAGATAGTAAAAAACCATAGTGTCAATCTTTAAGGATCCTGCCATCGAAGGTTGCTGTGATGTCCTGAAATCTGTTGTTTCGGGAAGCCAGTGAGCCGAGGACCGTGTGGCCCTTTCCTTTCTTTCCAGAGGTCTAGTCTGAGTGTGTGCCTAGCATTGTACATTGTGCTGCAGGGAATATTAGTAATAAAATAACTTGGCTTCCCATGAGAATATGATTTTGGTAATGATAAGCCTGTACAACAAAGCTAGAATGTAGTGAGTTAGTGTAGGATAAGTAGAAACCAAGTAGTCATGCTCAGTGAGGTCACAGCAATTCAGAGAACGATGAATGATCGCAGTAGATGGGGGTAGTTGAGGAAAGGTGTTATTAAGGAAGTTGCTCTTGGGGCGTCAGGCTGGAGGGGAGCATGTTGTGGTGGGTGAGTGGTGGTATCCTTTTATTACTGTTCTTGGTGACCTGTAAGGACACTGTGACAGGCAGTCATGCAACTTTACTTATTGGGCCTCAGGAGAGGCCTCCACATCATTGTGTCTACCAAAGTATTCTGTCTTAAACTCATTTCCCAGAGTGGGAATGATGGACACTTTAGGGCCGGACTGTAAGAGGAGAAAGGGAAAAATGTGGTGCCATTTATGCAGTCTGTCCTTGGGGGCTTCCAAGCCCAGGAGTGAGGCATGGGAATGTGTAAATGAGCTGGAATCTGGC
Organism: Cheracebus regulus; assembly: GCA_963574635.1. Lineage (NCBI taxonomy): Eukaryota > Metazoa > Chordata > Mammalia > Primates > Pitheciidae > Cheracebus > Cheracebus regulus. The sequence continues at coordinate 79,766 of CAUYQU010064982.1, read as the reverse complement.
CTTGGCCTGGGTGGACAGAGTGTACCCCTTCGTCCTCTGGCACTGGCACTTGCCAGGGGTTGCTGGGAGGGAGAGCATAAGACTTGGGTCTCTCTGTGCCCGAGCTGTCTCCTCCCTTTGGACCAGTAGTTAGTAAGTTCTATTTGGCACAACTTGCTCTTGGAAAAATGTTTCCCCATAGTTCCCAAAGAGCTATACAAGTAGATGGTTTAGTCCTTTGCTATTAGTGCCTTTGTCAAAAATATGTCAAATTCAGAATCATTTTAGAGTTTTAGAAATATTTTAAAAGGAAAACCGTAATCAAATAAGCCCTTGACATCCTGTATTGCTTCAAATCAGGGTCTTATTCTCCCAATACTACTATATTTTTTAAAAATGACTTTATTGTTTTGAACCCAACTGTCTTTAGTAGGTCATTCCATACATTTATCCTTTGAGATACAATGCATCATTTATTCATTGAGTTATAAAGACCCAGCATCTGTTCTGAATTCATTTTCCTTTCAACCTCTTTTTCTTGAGCTTGTTGAAAATGGTATTTTTGGTTGGGGTTATTTTAAGGTGGTGTTGAAATAAATCCTGGGACTGTCCTCTTGTTCAACAGTGCTTGTTCTTTTAAGCCTACATATCCAGGGTCATCCTACCAAAATAAATTATATGGGCCCTTTGCAAAATTCTCAAGTGCCTGACTTTTTATTTATGAGTGTTGGCTGCTGGCATAACATTTATAGTTTCCCCTGAGCAAAAATGGGCTCTTTTTTTTCTTCATTTTGCCTTTTCTAAGATTTTCTATCACTCTTGTTTCTCAAGTAGCTATGGCTGTATCACTATTTTAGCTTAATTATTCCCCTAGGATAATTTTAAACATTTCCTTAAACGTCAGTCAAATCTACTGTTTTAACAATTATATAGGTAGATGGAACTCAACAACCTGCCCTTTCATAGCCACTTAGGGTTATCCAAAGTCATCAATATATGTTCTTTACCTTGACCTAAACTAGATGAAATAATCCTTATTTGTATAGGATGTTTGGGTGATTTATTTTTTTCCTTTTAAATGCAGATTTCTCAAAGCCCATATTTTTCACCAGTGAGTATAATTTTACATATAGGAATTATTTAGAGATTTGTAGATGGCTCAAAAATCTACAGAACTGTGTCTATCAAGTATGCTATTTCCCATGTGGAGGAAGGACTTAAATTTTTTTGGAAATTGGAAACATGTAGATTCTTCACTTTGGACATTGATATACTAACAATCCTTCTAACATGCATACGGTTATAAGATTTTTATTCATTTTTAATGTCTTTGTGCAACTGGCATAACAAAACAGTCTGGATATAACAAAACAGTCTGGATATATTCATTTATCCTTTCTCACTTACTTTTGAAAGTTGTATCAAGATTACTGGGGTGAAGTTTTCTCCCAGTGGCTACCCCTGGGTCTGTCTAAACTTCTTGAATTGTGAGCCTTTTTCAAACTGGATCTTAGTCTTCAAATCTGTACCTTCATACTTCACTTAACCTGGCTGACACTGGCTTTGTCCAGAGTTTGAAGTATGAAGATATGGGCTCTCCAGGCTAATTAGATGTTGGTAGAGGAAGAAACAGAGGGATTATCTTCACATGCACAGATGCTCGTATATCAGAATACCTGGGAAGAATGATCAGTGACATCCAGCATATGAGACTGGTGATTGCTTTGGGAATGAAAGGAAGAACTTGCTTAGCAGGTAAGATGGGGTCAGGTTGTGGAAGGCCCCGTCAGCAGCAGGGGGAAGACACTGTAGCTCTGAATAGAGAGTGATATGATCAGGGTACGTGTAGGGTGACTGTTTGAGGGGCAACCTGGGGACTAAACTGTGGGTTTGAATGTGCTGGGCTTTGGTTGCCCATTATCCACTGTCCCTGGCTCCCTCTGAGAGGCCGTGCCTGCCCTGTGCTCAGTCTGTATGTTTTTCGTGTGTGGCGTACCACAGTCCAGCTACCCAAATTGTGTCATTTTGTGACCACACTGAATGATTTAGGGATAAGTGTGTGACCTAGTGAGATGCAATGAGACTTGGCTTGGGCTCCTAGAAGGGCAGCTGGTGCCTTTCTTCATGGCCATGGTTGTGACAGGAGTTGGGGCAGGGGTTGCTGGAGCCATCATGAGCAGAGCCCTCTGAGAGCCAGCACTGAGGGTCCAGCCAAGAATTCACTGGGTGTTTTCAGCTCCCCCTGTCCTTCTGAAGCCAGCCCTATCACTGACCTTTATAGACATATGATCCAGTGAAATCCCTTTTGACTCAAGCCATATGAGGTTGAGATTTCTGTCTCTTGCTCCTAGAAGAGTCTTAGGAGATAGAGGTGGAGTCAGATCATCTGTAGTCAGTATTACCAGTTAGGAGCTTCTTTTTTTGTCTGTTTTCTTTTTTGAGACGAGGTCTCATTCTGCTGTCCAGGCTGCAATGCAATGGCACAGTCATGGCCCGCGGCAGCCATGACCTCCCCAGCTCAAGTGATCTGCCCACCTTACCCCTCTGAGTAGCTGGGACTACAAGCATGTGCCACCATGTTTGGCTAATTTTTAAATATTTTTGGTAGAGACAGGCTCTCACTGTGTGGTCGGGGCTGGTCTGTAACTCCTGGGCTCAAGTAATCCTCCTGTCTCAGGCTCCTAAAGTGCTGGGATTCCAGATGTGAGCCACTGCTCCTGGTCAGGAGAGTTTGATAAATAGTCTGGGTGCCTGGCACAGAGTAGACACTCAACAATTTAGGAGATTTAATTAATTAAATTAAAAGAGCTTAAACTGATGGGCAGCAGCTATCTAGTTTTCACAAGATTCTTTTACAAGTAGCTTGCTTTGTATTGTATTTGATTATTAGGCTGCTCTCCCATTGGTATTAGGAAATATCTGAGACTGGGCAATTTATAAAGAAAAGAGGTTTAATTGGCTCATGGTTCCACAGTTTGTACAGGAGGCATGGTGACATCTGCTGCTGGGAGGCCCCAGGAGACAAAATCATGGTGGAAGGCTAAAGGGGAGTAGATTCTTCTTACATGGCAAGAGCAGGAGCAAGACAGAGAGGGGGAGGTGCTGTACACTTTTAAACAACCAGATCTCATGAGAACGAACTCACTATCATGAGGACAGAACTATATTGGTGTGTTCTCATGCTCCTAATTAAGACACACCTGAGACTGGGTAATTTATAAAGGGAAGAGGCTTAATGGACTCATAGTTCTACATGGCTAGGAAGGCCTCCATCATGTCAGAAGATGAAGGAAGAGCAAAGAGACTTCTTACATGGTGGTGGGCAAGAGAGAGGGCTTGTTCAAGGAAACTCCCCTCTATAAAACCATCAGCATCTCGTGAGATGTATTCACTATCACGAGTACAGCACGGAAAAGACCTGCCCCCATGATTCAGTTAACTTCCACAAGGTCCCTTCCATGACATGGGAATTGTGAGAGCTACAGTTGAAGATAAGATCTGGGTAGGGACACAGCCAAACTATATCAGATATCAAGAGGGATGGTGCTGAACCATTCAGGAGAAACCACCCCCGTGATCCAGTCACCTCCCACCAGGCCCCACCTCCAGCATTGGGAATTACAATTTGACATGAGATTTGGATGGGGGACACAGATCCCCCAATCTATATCAACTATATTAACTGTGTTTTTGAAATAACTTAGTTTCACAGCAGAATGAATTTTTTAAAGAGTGAATTGTTTTAGGCAGCTTGAAAATAGGATTCTTTGCATGCATCCCAGATATATCCCTGTGTGCATCCCACCAGCGTTTTTCTTTGTTATACAAGAGGTATCTAAGGGATTTCATGAAAGGCAGAGTCTCTGTTTCTTCTGTTTATGTGTCATATATTTTCTTGGATTATGCTCAATTCTTTTCTAATCTCTGACCTCTGAATAAAATAGTCCTGGGAAAAGACTTTCATTGGTTTTATAGTTTTAGACAGATTAAATCATTTTTTTGGAAAAACAATTGATGTTCTTTATTTCTCCACCAAAAGTCTGAATTTAAAAACTCCTGAAGCTTCATGGTTAGTCTTTTTATTTAAGTAACTTTATGTAAATAGGAAAAAAGTGCTTTCTTTTTAAATTGGAAAAACAAAGTGCTTTTTTTTCTGTAATTGCAAGAGATTGTGGCAATTCTACATTGTTTGAAGAATTTGCTATAGCCTCAGTTTTTCTTCTTGTGTGTGAGAGTACTTTGCCAGCTATAATTGGGTAGTTTATCTTTTCTGCATGCCCTAGTGTTACTATGACTTTAACATAGGGGAAATGAAGTCATGGACATGAGGTGGGAACAAGAAGTAAAACTTTGAAGTCTGTGTTATGAATATGTTTGTCAATAATTACTGTTTTTTTTTTAATTTTTATTTTTTAGAGATAGTATCTCTGTCATCCAGGCTGGAGTGCAGTAGCACAATCATGTCTGACTGTAACCCCAAACTCCTGGGCTCAAGCCATCCACCCACTTCAGCCTCCTAAGTAGCCGAGACTACAGATGCATGCCACTGTGGCTGGATAATTTTTTATTTTTTGTCGAGATGAGGATCTCATTATGTTCCCCAGGCTGGTCTCGAACTGCCGGCCTCAAGTAATCTTCCTGCCTCAGCCTCCTAAAGTTCTGGGATTATGGGTGTGAGCCACTGCACCCAGCCAATAATTATTATTTTTTAAGTAATACTGAGATGTATGCTTTTTCCCCCTCTCTCACATGTACAGTTACTTATAGATGGGATCATTTGTCCAGGAGCTCCAAAGTCAAACTTGAAACATCTTTTTTAGCAACCATTATACAGACAGTGACACTTGCCATAAATAAAAATCATTTGAGAATTTCTGTATGGTAGATGTTTCTATAATTAATGCATGGCTGGTTAGAAGTGGGACTTTGTTCCTGAATGGTTCCTTCAAAGCTGCAGGAGACCATTGCACCTTATAATGTGAAACACACTGGTACACTTCTCAGGGCTTTGCCTAGAGAATCCCTGGACCACCAGGAGAACCAGGCCCTTCAGGCTGAACATGGGGGTTTGCCCCTCCAGGCAAGAAAAATGAGCAGGTAGGGAGCTTCAATGGCCAGCCGAGCTGCTCTATACAAAATGACCAAATCGTTGAGCTGTAGCCAGAGCATTTAACTTGTTAAACATATTACTCTGTAAATGAAATCTCAGAGATGATGGAGGAGAGACTTTTGAGCCAGGATGCTCTTTCTGAATTTGCAATATTGGACCCAGACTGAAGAGGTCGGGTGTGGGAGAAATCCTGGGAAGTGGACACTTGTGGTTTGAAATCTGGCTTTGCCACTTTCTAGCTGTGAGACTAGGGCAATTGACTTTTCATGCCCTTCAGTTTTAGCATCCGTAAAATGGAGTAATCATGTCTTTGTCTCAGCTAAGGTTAGAAATAGCATATGAGCAATACCTAGCACAATATCTGATGCTCAGTAGTTGTGTGGTCAATGGTAAAAGTATTGTCATTGTTGTTATTACCCTTCCTCCTCTAGCTCTCCCTGCTTGAGGGAAAGGTTAAAAGGAACGTGTTACAGTTCTGCTGCCTCCTTTGCCATCAGCTTTTCTGAAAAAGTAGTCCTGGATTGCCCAGATTTGGAACCAGAACTTCGTTAAGTAGGGACTGAGGGGGTGGGCACTGTTTAAAGATAAAACAACCTCCATGCCCAGAACCATCCTCCCAACCAGATCCTTGGTATCTAAGGGTGGCTCCCCTCCCTAGGAGCTTTCACATCCCCAGGCTGTGATGTCTCTCACCTGAGCTGCCACCAGGCCCTGGATCCCAGTCCCTGTATCTCGGAGCAACACCAGCCACTCTCATATTGTTCTGTTCTGACAGTTTGCCCTGTGAGTGTTCCTTACAGCCACTGCCCTGCACCCTAACCACATTCCACTAATCACTGTGCTAATTACTGCATAGTGTAACAGAACTCCATTAACTGCTATATATTTTAAAGTACAGTATTAATGCATTTTTTATGCTTTACACCTGCACATTTTGTGGCTCATATAACATGTTCTGCTCACAATGGTAGAACATTGAGAAAAAAAGGACTCTGCCTGCATTTTTAGCTTCTCATTACTGTAGTGATCTCAAGTTTTGTTTCTGCACAAGCTGTCCTTATCACTCAGGCACTTTCTGACCAGTGGGTGGGTATTTGATGTGAGGCACTAAGATTGTTCTGTGTGCCATGTAGCTTGAATGTCAACCTTAAAGATTGGGGCAAAAAAGAATAAGATGGATGGATGGCTAAATAGATAGACTTTGAAATAAAGTCAACTGAAAGTCTTTATTTTTAAGAGTACTTCATCAATTCAGTCTTAAATCCAAATGATACTTAATTATGAGAGATTAAGTACTAACTCAGAGAGATAGAAATAACTCAGGAAATCTTACCAAGTGCTCCAGGGTTTCTAGCCAGTGACTTCCTTACTATCCAAGAGAAGCAAAAAAAAAGAAGAGCTCAAGATGGGGAAGGAAATCTGGGAACTGAAAAAGAGTCACTGTGACCGGGCAGCTTGTTCCTCCAGGCTGGTGGGCTGGGTGTCCTTGGGCTTGGGATGCTCATCGCGGTCCCTTGGGACCAGAACACTGGATATCAGTGCAGCCTCTGGACCAGCTTCAGAAGCTGTTACAGCATCATTGCTGCTGTGGCTGATGCTTCCTTTCCTCAGTAAATCACAAAGTTGTGTTGGGCCAACCAGGTTATTAAGTGGCTTAATTTCCAGAGAATTTGATATTGAGTCATTATTGTATGTATTTTCGCCATTGCCATTTTGTGTCCTTGTAGGTGGTCTGTAAAGTACCACTGGGTCAGAACTGCAGTCTGCTAGAATGCAGAGAGACATTAAAGGCCCTTTAGATCCCTTATAGAAGTCAAAATGCAGAGATAATGTTTAAACTGCCTACTCCCAGCAGTTCAGTTTCAGAACCAGAACCAGAGCCCAGGCCTCTTGACTCACATACTTTTCTTTTCTTGTTGGTAGAGTTAGAAAATGTCACGATACCAAATTTAGCACAACAAACTATTTATCTAGCTGCTTTTCTTAGATTAGAACATAAAACTTGTCTTCGGTTTTGGCTGCTGCAGAGATTTTGATTTTACAGTCACTGGATTTCTTCCCCCAGATGATTGACAGTGATCTGGAGCCCAATTTATATGGCTTTGAGGACTTGGTCTTTGGCCTGAGAAAAGCCGGTAGCCAGTGCCACTGCTTTCTGTCCTTTTCGATCACTGGCACCCCTGCCCTGCACTTTGGATTCCTTGTCCTACAGAGCAACTTTATCTACCCAAATAGTCTGAGATGATTCTGGAACCCCGAATGTTCAGCAGTTCAATATTTGATCTGCAGGGTAGAAAAACACACATTCTATTAAGATTGAAATTAGAAGGTGGCACAATAGAGGATCACTGAAGAAAGGCTCTGTCTCTCAGTGATTTTTGAGGTCCTTCTGATGCCCAGGCAGCGAAGGGAAGACCAAGAAGGACCTATATTGGGCCACCGTGGGGGCCTCTTCAGAACTGGCAGTGTGGTGGTGAGGCCCAGGGTTTTGACTGAAGCTTTTCAGCCTTTGCCTAGAAAAAATGATGAAACCTTTTTTTCCCCTCGATCTAACCCCAAGAGAGGTGGGACGGGAATTCAAAAAAGCCATTAAACTGGGGCACAGTCTTTTCCATTGAATCTGTAAGATTCTTGAAGATAGACAAAGACTCTATCTTTTTCACCCTATTGCTTCTCTTTGCAGAACCTCATACAGTGCTACACATAGGCATCTTGTTGAATGGAATTAGATGTTTAGTATTCTCTCTTTTTTATTAGTTCTGAGAACCCCAAAGTCTGCTAGTGCCAATGTTTGGGCTCTTGTGTCTATTGCCAAGCTTTTTGTCTTTGGATTTATCTCAAAGAACAATATTGTGGTAGTGGTTTGTGAATACAGTATAATTTTGTCTTAAAGCATTCTATTTTCAAATACTAATTTCATGTATAAGACTTCTTACAGTAATTGTTAACTGACTATGCTAAACATATTAATTTTGAGTAACAATTCTAGAATGACCTCAAAGGCATTTACAAGTGCTCACAGCCATGGTGAAGGATGAATATGGCTTTGAATTTAGACCTTAGCTCTAGCATGGATGTCCTGCCCTTTGAATGTGAGGATGTTTTGCCTATCTGTGGTGGTGGATATCATGAAAATTATGCGTGGACCTCTTTTTTTTTTTATCATCAGCTGTTGTTAGTGTATTTTATGTGTGGTCCAAGACAGTTTGTCTTTTCCCAGTGTGGCTCAGGGAAGCCAAAAGGTTGGACACCCATGTGGGCTGTGCCACGCCACCTGTTCCCTGCAGGACCTGGGGAAGTTTGTCAAGTCTCAAGTTCAACAAACTATGAAAGGGGGATTATACAAGAACCTGTTAAGTCGGGGGATACTGTGGGAATTAACTTGAGCCAGGTATATGAAGTGATAGCACACTGCATCACATAGAGTAAGTACTCTAAAAAGATTTGTTATTGTTTTTGTTATTTGGTGATTTTTCATAAACAAACTGACAACTGGGGTTGGCCTGATTCATGATATTGATAGAGTTCTTTGGAACACCCCAGTTCTCTTTTCTTCAGAAGTCCAAAGCTTTGCCCAGAATTTCTGCCTGTTCCCATGGAGGTTTGCGTTTTCAGAGTGCCTTCTGGCATAATCATTAGTTCAGGTTGCAGATCAACTCACCATCCATTTATGTATCTCTGGCCTGTGGCACAGGTCTTCCTTAATTGCCTACCTCTTCCTTAATTACTCTCCCCTCCTCCAAACCCTCAGTGCATTATGGTATATAGGCAACTGTTGTGAAGATTTGGCAAAGGAGGGGTTGATACTGCAATGAAACAGTGACTTCAGATAACTTAGGTTAGATTTGTTTACTCCATCCCTGGGGATTATTTCCTGTGGTGCTTCACTACCTAATTAAACATACACACACACACACACACACACACACACACACACACACACTCACACACACACACACACACACACACACACTTAAAATGAAATACAGGCATTTTCCCAAAAGACTAACAGTGCTTGTGTTGAATTATGGTCCTAGGGGTGATTTTCTCTTCTTTCTGTTATATTTCCAAATCTTTAAACATTAAATAAATAAGTACATGTTTCTTAATTTTTTAAAAAGGCAAATTCTAAAAACGGAGGGTGAAAGTTTCTTAGGATTGGAGAGAAAACATAAGCAGGATAAACAGATCTCTGCTCAGCGATCTCCATCTCCTTCTAATGATTTAAAATGTATTTCTCAATCCCGCCAAATGCAGTCCTTTTATTTCCCATGTGTATCACAAGTGCAGATGTCCTGGTTGGTAGCACTAGTAGGCATCTTTCCTTAAAATGTCTTAACATACCAGTTGCTTCTGAAAAGCTAACATGCTGTGGCTCTTGCTGCTCCAGGGTGGAGTTCGAGTGGTCAGACTACCTGCTTCTGGCTTTGCCCACTCCAGCCCCGCTTTGGCAAACAGTGGTATCTACTTTCTCAGTGCCTGGGAGTTCATACCTCAAGCTGCTCTTTCATGGCTTCTGATCCTCATGCTTCCAGGACCAATCCAATGGGCAACTTACAGTTCTTGGCTTACTCCATCTCTCAGCAGCATTTGACATAGACTCCCTCTCTCTTAAAACTTTCCCTCTGCTATCCTCTTGACAACAAAATCTCCTGGTTTTCCTCCTATCTGTCTGTTTCTTTGTTTCTGTCCTTTTCTGATTCCTCCTCTTCATTTAGACGTTTAAACATTGGGTTTTCCTCAGATCCCTTCTCACTCTGCCTGCTCGCCCTAGGTAAACTTTTTTAGTCCCATGGCTTCAGTTATTATCTTTTATGTGCTAAAGACTAAATTTATCACATTTCAACAAATCTAAGACATCAGTGATGCTAAGAGGCAGCAAGATTTTATGTACCACGAAAGAAGAACAAAGCACTGCCAATGAAATGACACAATAGTTTCTTACATATCAGTCATCAGATGTGTCCCCTTTTTAGAAATACCAGAATATAAAAAGTTTACATCCAAGAATTAATAATATATTGTAATATGTTTTGCATAGATTAGCATAGCCTTTTTCAGAATATGAATAGCTCGTATGTCTTAAGCATACTGCTTCTGGGAGCAGGCAAATGAGTTGCAACAATTTTGAGAAGCTGGTTGTTTCCTTAGTCTTATTTCTTCCTAAGTATAAAACTGGCCTTATTACTTTATACTATATGCAGCATATTATAATGTATAGATGAGATAGAAATAAGTTAGCCCAACAGTAAGGCTGAGTTATTCAGTCAGTGGGTCTTTAAAATGGTGCCCAAACTCTGAAATTTATTTCATTTTAGATTGATTTCAGTGTCTTAGTATAAACTGTGAGGTAGTGCCTGAACAGTGCCTTCTGACTTCATAGCATTTCTGAGACAAGTGATTTTAATTTTTGTAACTCATTTTTAAAATGATTAGTATCTCTGGGAAATCATACTCTTGGTTTTCCCTCATTTTTTTTTTCATTTCTTTTTCCCCCTCTGTATTTCTAAAATTGCTTTTGACAGCTCTGGGACTTGTAGGAACTATTGCCAAATTTTAGAAAGTAACTTTCCTGCAGCAGCATCCAAAATTAACAAAAAGATATGGAAAAATCGCATCTCAGTGGTAGTATTCTAATCTACCAACATCTGCATACCTTATTCTGCTCCACTGAGGTTTTCTAAAAATGATTTAAGTGATACAGCTTCCTTTACTTCTGTAGGGAGAATAATCCATATCAAATATTTTTGCCTCAGAGCATTATCTTATTATGCTCAATATGATTATCTCAATAAAGTTTCATTAGTCCTAAGTGCAAGGAAAATTATTTGCATTCTATTTGTAGACATTTGTAGCTATTGTTAGAAGGTATATTATCCCTGAACTTCTGTTTAATTTAGCTAGGCACATTTAAGCCTGCAAATGAATTTTTCCCCAAAGAAATATTCAAAAATAAATAAATCCCCTTATTTTTCTCTTCGTCTCCTCTAACTCTTTCATAATACCTTTGTCATAGTGAGTTCAAAATAGAATCTTTACTGATAAAAGTTTAAGTAAAATATCCCAACCATATGGGAATTTGGAAAATGCTCCCCTTATAAACCTTTGGGTCAAAGAAGAAATAAAAACTGCAATTAAAGAGTATCTACAAAGTAAGAAGAATGAGAATACTATGAATAAAATTCACAGGATGCAACCAGAGATATATTTGGAGGAAAATGACTGAATTTAAAAACTTCTGTTGTTAAACAGTAAAAGTGGCAATTAAACTGACTGTGAAATCTGAAAATTTGGAAACAAAGAAACAAACAAAAACTATATGGCATACCCAAGCAAAGCAAGTTAAAACATTTATTAAGGAACCAGAAATTAACAAAGTAGAAAAGAGAAATATTATAAAGTTGATATGTCCAACACTTGTTAAAGAAAAACCTTTGCCTGTCTAATCACAAAGAGGTAAAAAGCAAATAATTCACAGTATTAGGAATGGAAGAAGGGATAAGAAGAGAGGGATAAGAATGAAAAGATTGTAAAAATTTGAAAATACAGTAAGATAATTTGTAAAGGTATTATAATGATATTAAAATGAGATTTAGTAAAAATTGGAAACATAGAACAGATGTGTAAACACATAAGAAATTGAAAGCATTACTAAAGAATTATTCCTGCATAAAGAAGTACAATACTTGTTTCAACTAATAAATAATTTGTATGTTGAAAGCTTCTGGATTGATGTAATCATAACCGTGGTTAATTCACTTGATAAAAGTACCATGAGTAGGCTAGGGCATGCAGGTTCTCTTAAAAGTATAGATGCAAAACAAAAACCAAATTAAAGAAAAACTATGGCAAGGAAAATGCAAGGAATATTAAAATATCAATACACAGTGACTATGTATGAATTATGTAGTTGTGATTCCAAGTTGACCATATACCAGGAACAGAGGACTCCTTTAAAGATTAAGAAAACTATTACTGTTATTGGTAATTTAGGACTAGAGTTAAAAAAGCAGATATGTATCCAAATACATATCAGAAAGGCGTAACATTCATTTCTCATTTTTAAAAATCAAAACTCTTAGTAAACTAGGATTAGGTCACTTTCACAATGTGATAATAAATATCAGCATCAAACTCAATGGTGAAAGATTATAAGTGTTCCCATTAAAAATGGGTACACATAAAGAGATGCTTAGTATTGTTAGCTATCAGGGAAATGCAAATCAAAACCACAATGAGATACCATCTTGCATACTAGGATGACTATAATGAAAAAGAAAGATTACAGTAAGTGTTAGCAAGGATGCAGAGAAATTGGAATCCATGTATATTGATGGTGGGAATATTAAATGGTATAGCTGCTTTGGAAAATAGTCTGGAAGCTCTTCAAAAGCCTTATCATATGAGTTACCAAATGACCCAGCAATTCCATTCCTATGTATATAGCCAAGATAAATGAAAACATACTTTTACACAAAAACTTATGCTCAAAAGTACAAAGCAGCATTATTCTTAGTAGTCAAAAGGTAGATACAACCAAAATGTCTATCAGCTGATGAATGGATAAATGAAATATGATATATCCTTATAATGGTATATCACGGGACAACAAAAAATAAAGCACTGATACATTCTACAAATAGATGAACTTGGATGGAAACACAGATTGAGAACAAGATTGCTAAGTGAAAGAGACCAGTATCAAAGTATGACATGTTGAATGATTTCATTTATATGACATGTTCAGAATAGTCAAATCCATAGAGACAGAGGGTAAATTGATTTTGTAGGGCCAGGGTGGTTGGGGGAATTACTGGGATGTGACTGATAATGGGTGTAGGGTTTCTTTTTGCGATGATGAAAATGTTTTAAAATTGGTATGTTAATGGTTGCATAATGATGATGATACAGTGTTGTGAATATGCTAAAAACCATTGAATAGTACATTTAAATGGGTGAATTATATGGGATATGAGTTATATCTCAATAAAGCTGTTATTAAACAAATGAAAAAAATGCAAGAGTGACCATGGTCTCCATGCTATTTCTAGTTACTCTGAAGTTTCTAATTAATGCCATTCATTATTCAAGGGAAAAAGAGATAAATACTGGAAAGGAAGCAACAAATTATTACAGAAAATATTTGTCTACTCACAACATTCAAGAGATTTATACTAGAATGAATAAAAAAGTTTGGTAAGGAGGCAGGTATAAAAACTCATTGGGCCTTGGGCTGTTATCCTTACTATATAAACAGTTCTTATAAATATGTAAGAAACGATCGCTTAGGAGGAAAGTAAACCAGTGATATGAAGACCATTTGCAAAAAATACATCATGATGGAAAACCATACAAAAGAATGTGCAGCGTATCAGTAACAAAAAAAATACTTATTACAAAAAAATCATAAGCTGGTAGGTGAGGGACACTGTTGTTGAATGAATGTCTTTAACATACATAGACATTCACAAGTCCTCAGGAATTTAGCAATGCCCCAGAGTAAATTACATGACTACAGATATTTATAATACCTAATTCTTTATTGACCTCAGAAGATACCTGAAAATTGGGGGGAAGTAATCTCTGAAAATTGGGATCCATTAGAGCTATTCTTAGAGGGCTGGCTTGGCTCTAAGCGCTTAGAAGAGAATGAGGCAATGGGAGGTCTTCAGGTCTGTTTGCTCTTGGTGTCCTGAGGAATGTTCATGAGTCTGCTACTCCCCGGCTCTCTCCTGGAGCAAAAGGGAAGTCTGAGGCTCCTAAACGATCAGGACCACAATTTCTATTATTATTTATTATTATTTTTTGAGATGGAGTCTCAGTCTTTCATCCAGGCTGGAGTGCACTGGCATGATCTCGGTTCACTGCAACCTCTGCCTTCCGGGTTCAAGTGAATTTCCTGCCTCAGCCTTCTGAGTAGCTAGAATTGTAGGTGCCCACCACCACTCCAGGCTAATTTTTGTATTTTCAGTAGAGATGGGATTTCACCATGTTGGCCAGACTGGTCTCGAACACCTGACCTCAGGTGATCAGCCTGCCTCAGCCTCCCAAGGTGCTGGGATTACAGGTGTGAGCCACCATGCTGGCCCACAGCTTTTATTTAAACTGAAGAATGGAGCAAATACAATGCATTAGTTCCTAAGCTGCCTCATGGAAACAACTACCATTTTGACTGGAGGGATGAGTCAGTGTTTATCTGCAGGTGGTTGATTCTTGGCAGTGGTAGGATTGCTGTGCCCTGTGGTCGTTATAGGAATGTTCCTCTGGTGGTTATAGTGGCTGTGTCTTACTAGAGTCATCACTGCTTCAGTTTTCTCTTGCCCTGTAGAGACTTTCTTGTCATTTCCATTACATATTATATTAGGATGATCTCAGTGCACATATCCTTGAAATTGCCCTGCATATAAGAGATGTATGCTTGATAAAAATTATTTCTAGAAATCTCTTGTAGCAGTTTGGATTTTAGCTGAGTTGTGATAATGCCATTCATTAGAAAGATTTTTTTATAAATCGATGTAAGGATCTTGAAATGGTATGTTTTCCTTATATACATTTATCTGATACTTTTTTTCTCCCATATGTATGCTTATACGTCCTAGTAGTTTATATAGAAGCAAACAGCCTTAAAGCCATTTCTACAAGTTAGAAACACATAGCAAAATGTGTTATTTTCTTTTTCATAGAATGTAATTCATACATAGTCAGTGCAGACTCAGAACTTTAACACATATGCTTCCTGCTTTAAATTAGAAATGTTATATAATTCCAATGAAATAAAAGTGTAGACCAGTGTAAAACTCAGAGAGGGTATTCTTAATAAGGTCTACAGATCTTTTGTGGTACATTTAAAGTCATATTTTCATAATTGGTGAATTTTCATATTTTGATATACAGAGTCATATTCAGAGATCCGATTAACTTAAGGGGACGTGTTTTGGTTTTTATTATTGGGGGAATTCTCAAAAAATTGCATTTTGGAGTAAGTATGAGTTTACTCTCTTATCATTTATTTTGTGAATCGCTCTTCTGGTTTACGGTAACTCTTTTCATCATGTCGATTTCTCTAGGTTGAAAATGTCCGTTTGGTAGATCGAGTGTCTCCTAAAAAAGCAGCTCTAGGTACTTTGTATTTGACGGCTACTCATGTCATATTCGTCGAAAATTCACCTGACACAAGAAAAGAAACATGGGTATGCTTTATTTTTAGCTTTCCTTATTTTGCGTTGTTTGAAGTAAAAAGGTTTTGCCCTCCATTTTTCCTTAGGGTGAGATGGGTGGGCTTTTGGTGCTCGGGTGTTAAGGAACTGTTTCTGGAACGTGTGTTTGGCCTTTTTCTGTGCAGTCATATCTGCTTAATCATTTTAAACACGAATTATTTGAACATCATTAAAGAAAGACTTAGAAATAGCCAGATGATACAAGTGCTTCCTGTCACAGCTGTCAAGGAGAGATTGAACAATGTCAGTTGTCCGGATTCAGCATTTTCATCCTCCAGTGCTCCATTTGCAGTACTCTTTATTTGTAGGGTCCTATCATGCAGCCATTTGGTCATTTTATTATGTTGCCTCTACTTTTTCCAATAATTGGAAAAAGAAAAGCTAGAGGAGTTTCACCATCAGATATTTCTGGTATTTATTAATGAAACTATTAGATATTTATTCTTACTATTTTTGAGATGGAGTCTCACTCTGTTGCCCAGGCTGGAGTGCAGTGGTGTGATCTCGGCTCACTGCAGCCTTTGCCTTTTGGGTTCAAGTGATTCTCCTGCCTCAGCCTCCCGAGTAGCTGGGACTACAGGCGTGCACTACCACGCCTGGCTTTCTTATTTGTATTTGTAGTAGAGACGAGGTGTCACCATGTTGGCCCTGCTGGTCTTGAACTCCTGACCTCAAGTGATCTGTGTGCCTTGGCCTCCCAAAGTGCTGGGATTACAGGCATGAGCCACTGCGCCTGGCCATATTATTTTTTCAGCAACCCAATCATGAAATCCCTGAATTGTAGATTTCCCTTTCCTATATTCCATGCACCATGATACATTTTTAGCAGAAGGTGGCAGGCACTTCTTAGTGTAGAGGAAACTTAATAAAATGCTGCCATAGAAGACTGAGCAGAGACCCTCCTGTAACACCAGAGATGCACTTCAGGATGATTTCCTTTAAAGCTAATCTCCTCTTTAGAGAGTAGAATCATGGTTTTGCCAGAGACTGGGAGTGCACAGGATAGGGAGGAAATGAGGAGATACTGATCAAAGGGCACCAGGTTTCCAAAGGGCACCAAGTTTTCAGTAGACAGGAGGAAACGTCTTGAAATCTTTTGCACAGCAAGGTGACCATACTCAATAGTAACGTATATTTCAAAATCATTATGAGAGTAAATTTCAAGGGTCTCACTGTAAAAAAAAAACAAAAAAAAAAAAAACAAAAAAAAAAAACTATAGGTAACCGATGGCTATGTTAATTAGCTCGATTTAATCCATTCCACATGATGTATATCTATCACAGCATCACTTTGTACACCATAAATGTGTACAACTATGATTTGCAGTAAAAAAATATTAATTTTAAAAATAGAAAATAAAACAAATCCATTATTTTGTAGCCTGCCCGACCACCAACCGCTTGGAAATCAACAATCCCATGTTGATACAGAACTTGAACATTCCATGTGGAATTAAGGAGCATGGTGGCACCTCCCAGTGGAGCCATTTCTAACTTTTGTTGATTGCAGAAGTTTATTTTACTAACTTCTCATGACCGTATTTAATTTTAGCTATTAAGTGCCTTCAGCATTTGACTACCAAAATGTTTTCTTACCTGGCCTTGTGCAAATTTATATGCTGAATGGTTTGCTTTGAAGTAACTATCCTGGATATCAGGAAGCTTGGTATTGAAAAATAAAATAAAAAATTTAGGAAGTTGGTTCTTACGTGGAACATCTCAGTGCTTGTCATCTGGATGCAAGGATTGAGCTAGCTGGAGGTTGGGCACTGTTTCTTGTCTTTCTTTGAGCCACAAAGAAATGTTAGTCCTTGTCATATTCATTTGTTACTTGTGCTTAGCTTATGCAGATTAACGTTTGGTTCTAGATTCTTCACAGTCAGATTTCCACCATTGAGAAACAGGCAACAACTGCTACTGGATGCCCTCTGCTGATTCGCTGCAAGAACTTTCAGATAATACAGCTCATCATACCTCAGGAAAGAGATTGCCACGACGTGTACATCTCCCTGATACGCCTTGCAAGGCCAGGTAGGGCAGAGGAACTTGGCATTTAATACGTAACCTCTCTTAAAAATTCGCAAATAATGTTCAAGAATTTGTATGGTGCTTAGAAATGATAGTATTTGAGGGATTATATGTCAGTCTGGTTCTCAGATGAGGAGAAGCCTGAATGCTTGCCTGGTGTATAGTTTCTTGTTTTTTAGGATCTCTTCCGAGTTATTTACTATGTGGGTCTCTTTCATGAATCTTAGTATTAACTCAATCTTGGTGGGGGTTATAAGATGTTTTCCTTTGGGGGTAAAATTGCCTTTAAGTTATGCCCTTCTTATATTATGGTAATCGAGTCGCCTTGAATGGGGCAAGTGACAGAACTGACCAATTGTTTTGTGTGGGAAATGTTATCAGACAGTTCTAGTGCAGTTTTCTCCCTCTTGAGGCTTTTAAGGTTTGGTCTCCATTGCTTTTTTCTTTCTTTGGGTTTTTTTTGTTTGTTTGTTTTTTGAGATAGTCTTGCTCCATTGCCCAGGCTGGAGTGTAGTGGTGCCATCTCAGCTCACTGCAACCTCTACCTCCTGGATTCAAGCGATTCTCATGCCTCAGCCTCCTGAGTAGATAAGACTACGGGTGCCCACCACCACACCCTGCTAATTTTTGTGTTTTTATTAGAGATGGGGTTTTGCCATGTTGGCCAGGCTGGTCTTGAACTCGTGGCCTCAAGTGATCCACCTGCCTTGGCCTCCCAAAGTGCTGGGATTACAGGCATGAACTACCATGCCTGCGCCTCCATTGCTTTTTGATAATAATTTATTTTTTCCAAGGTTGGTGCAACTAGACTTTGTTAGCATCAGTGACTATTCTGAGTGTGGATCTGCCGATTCTCCTGGAAAAAAAAAGAAGAAAATTTGATGTGATGGGAAGAACATTTGGGTTTGAAAACTGTTCTCTCCATTGCTGTCTTGTTCTAGCTGTCATCTTGGGCTCTTCAGATTTATGGCTTACTCTTCACTTGTACAGAAGTTTCTTGCCTCTCTGTGTGGCTTGTGTGAATTGTGGTGCTGTTTTTCTTAAAAAAAAAAAATACTCTATGTTTCTTGGAAGAATACAGTGAAAAGAGATCATTTATATAAAAGTTGTGTTACACAGAAGTAGTTAATAAAGGAAGTAAGATATGTGCTGATAGTTACTTTGCCAGATGGTTTTTGCTTCAGGACAAGAAGTTCAATTATAAACTTGCCAAGGCATTTGGTTGGATTCTAAGTTTCTTATGATTTGTCCATATCCTTTGTAGGTAGCTAAGAGATAAAGTTACTGAATGGAAACGATGCCAGGGTGCTGTCAAAATCTGGTAATTTTTACTTTACACTGTTTCCCTTTAAAGGCAGTTGATTGAGGCTTTTTCATCCAAGTGTGTTAAAAGAACGACAGAGTAAGCTAGAAAAGCAGTTGAACTTTTGGAGGGTGCACTAAAATTGGAATAGAAGTTCTGGGAAGATGTACATTAGGTTGCACGCAGCAGAGAATGTGAGGAGAATTCTATGCTAACAGTTTCTGTGTCACTGATTACTGGAAGTACTGGGCGATAAATGTGCTCTGAGCAGATTAATGGGATTTAGGAATAGCCCAGAGAACTGGGAAAGGGCTGAGCAGCTGGAAGAGTGAATCACAGGGACCAGCAGGGTCATGGCCCTGAGGCAGCAAGTGCTAGGACTCTCACTGTGAGGATCCCCGAGGGGGAAATTAGTATGTTTCCTCACTTTCAAAAATAGATACTTTTTCTTAAAATATGCAGTTTTGGGAGTTAGATATCAGATGTAGTCAGAGACCTGACTGGCTACCTTTTCTAAAAAAAAGGAAATCATAGTAATTCATTGAATCAAAGCTATCACCTAAGAGGAGTTAAAAAGAATCACTAGCATTTTGAAACATGGGGATTAGAAATGCCAGTTTGCATAAAATGTAGTGCTTTAATAAATGTGGGATGGTGAACTAGAACACAAGCAGTTTCACAGTGTAGTGTTAAAGGCAGGCTAAAATTGGGGCATATTATAGGCTCTGACTTTGGAAGCAGGACTTTGTAGAGGAGGATGAGGAAATGTGGAAGGGGTTAGACATGAAACAGTAGCCTTCAGTTGGGGCATGGGTGGCTTTTTAGAACCATCTGAAGGTATTTTATAAAATACACACTCCCCCACCTCTAAGTGTATGAGAATAAGGGGGTGTGTGTGGTTGGTGAGGGAGGTGTACTTTGAATTCTAGTAGTATAACACAGCTCTCTCTTCATATTCTGGTTAGTCATCAACAAAATTTACATATTTTCAGTTTCTTTTATGGACACCCAACTAACTGCAGGGTTCTATAGAGCAGGGGTCCCTAACCCTTGGGCCACAGACAGGTACCAGTCTATGGCCGGTTAGGAACCAGGCCGCACAGCAGGATGTGAGTCGTGGGTGAGCAAGCATGAGGTCCACCTCCTATCAGATCAGCAGTGGCATTAATTCTCTTAGGAGCATGAACCCTATTGTGAACCACACATGCAAGGGATCTAGATTGTGTGCTCTTTATGAGAATCTAATGCCTGATGATCTGAAGTGGAACAGTTTTATCCCAAAACCATCCCCCAACCACACCCTCATCCATGGAAAAATTGTCTTCCACAAAACTAGTCCCCGGTACCAAAAAGTTTGGGAACCCTGCTATAAAGGACAAAACAGTTGTTTTTACATAAAAAGAAATGTTTGGGTGTTTATTTAAGTCAAGTCTTCTGAAGGAGGTATTTTGAAAGTTGTCATAATTTAATATTAAAATCAAAAGTACTTTAAAACCTTAGCATCAGCAGGATGCTAAGGGTGGGGAAGGGAAGAGAAAAGTTCCCAACTGTCAGCAGAGGGACACAGAGGCATGAGGTGTTTTAATACCAGTGTAACTATTGAAAGCTAAATTGCTTTAGACATTTTGCTGAATCAGGCGACTTAAATATTGAGATTGTCTCTTTACTGAGTTAGGATTTGTGGTATCAGGGTATATCAAATTACTAGAAAATTAGGAGAGATTTTTATTGGTTTGCTTTTTGTAAGAATAAAGATTGATAAGAATTTGGTCACAGACTATAGAAGATCTCCGGTGCAATATAACATGGCCAAATGCAAGAAGCTCTTTAATTCTTGGGAAAGAACTAACTTAGGTTAAAATAAGAGTTGTGGCTCAAATGAGATCAGTTAACCTTGTAGATCTAATGTATTCATAAGGATGTGAACTTTCATAATGAAAAAACCCCTGTTTCTCAGAGGGCCTCAGCTTTCCCATGTCATCTCTCCTCTCTTCCCTCCAATTTGCCTCCTGCTGTTTATTTTTGAATCAATTATCTTTCCCTCTTTAGTGTTGGTGGGTGGTTCAACACTTAAATAATTTCTTTTGTTTATTTTCCTCCTTTTCCTTGTTTCTTTTTAGTATCTTATTCCCCAATTCGTTTGGATATTTTTGATTTAAAAAAAAATCTCATGATTGAAGTAGTCTCATTTGCTTAATTTATAACTTTTTATTTTCCTTATCTAAGTTACTGACGTTTAAGCAATTTTTGCAGTGGTCATTTCTTTTTTATCAGAGTCTTGCAGCCCTTTTCCACTGTGTTAGCTTCAATAGTCCTAGTGTTTAATTCCAACACAATTTAAACACAGTGTTTAAAATAGACAGCAGGTGGGGCACGGTGGCTTAGGCCCGTAATTCCAGTACTTTGGAGGGCTGGGTGGGCGGATCACAAGGTCGACAGATCGGGAGACCATCCTGGCCATAATAGTGAAACCCTGTCTCTATTGAAAATACAAAAATTAGCTGGGCATGGTGTTGCATGCCTGTAGTCCCAGCTACTTGGGAAGCTGAGGCAGGAGAATCACTTGAACTCAGGAGGCGGAGATTGCGGTGAGCCGAGATTGCACCACTGCACTCCAATATGGTGATAGAGCGAGACTCTGTCTCAAAAAAAAAAAAAAAAAAAAAAGACAGCAAAGGTGAGGCACCATCATTTTTATTTTAAATATGCAAAATCCAGTAATAGCTGCATTATCTTCTCACCCCACTCTAAATGGTTTTTCAAATACAGTTATTTTAAATTGCCTGAATTCAGCATAATGTTTGATGCAATTTAGCTTTCAATAATTACTGTGGTTATTAAAAAAAACGCTAACATCGCTGTGTCCTGGTGACTATTGGTAACTTTCCCTTCCCTTTCTCACCATTCACATTCTGCTGATGCTGATTCATGTTTGTTTCTTTTTTAGATTTTTAAAATACTTTTGATTTTAATATTGCATTATTTGTTGCTTCTCACAGTCTATAGTGTGAGGTAATTCCTCCATATATTTATCCTAAATATTCTGTTTTTATAATCTTTAACCTGATGCCTAGGGAACAAGCTAGGTTATTTTCCTTCCTTCCCTAATGTTTTGTTGTACCCCCATCTCTCCCTTATTTTGGCAGAAGGAGCACCATTTCCTTTATATGGGAGAGAAGGAGCAAAGGTTGGATATGGAAGCAGCCCCGTTTATTTGCCTGGTGATTCCAAGTTGAGAGTTTCCACCTGATGCCTTGCATTTTCTATGTGAAGTAGGAAGTGGGGTTATCTGAGTGTGAAAGAGCTAGAGAAGGCAATAGAGACTGAGTTGCACTGTAGTGCCACAAGCTTCCCTAGGTTAAGGGGAGCACAGTGAAAAAGGGGAGCACGTGCTGGAATAAAGTCAGTCAAAACATGCATCTCTATGCTTGGGTTGAGCTCTTGCTTTCAACTGAAACACTAATTTGGTCTTCCTAGAAACAGCCAAAATGTTACTCATTCTTAATTTCATGTAGTATTTTAGAAATTATCATTTTGCTTTCTGGGCAGTAAAACATTAAAGCTTGACTCCTGTTTCATTAGTTATATGATTTATGTATAATATATGATACTGTGAATACTAAGATTTCCACATTAACTTTTCCTGATTTCTTTTTAAAAATTAAAGGTGCACATTCAGTTTACTCCCACAGTCCAAAGCCATTTTGAGTATTTGCTTCTTATTGGAGGAGCTCTTGTGTAATGGGGGCCCTTAGGGTGAGGCCTTCGGTACACTTCCTGCTGAAAGCCGCTGGTCACTAACAGCAAAATATGTTTTATGTTGAATATGCTGGCTCAGAGTGATGGGAAAAGCCAGTGGAGCTTTTAACATGCCTGTTTTAAAAGTGGGTAAAAAATCAGCTGAGAGATGTGACCTTCCTAGAGTAGGCAAATATTTTCTCTCTGTTCAGATTCTGTAAAGATTACAGATTTGTCTAAAATATAAAAAGCTTCTGTATAACAAAGGAAACAACAGAGTAAAGAGACACTCTAAGGAATGGGAGAAAATATTTGCAAGCCATACGCCTGATAAGAGATTAATATCCAAAATATGTAAGGAAGTCAAACAACTCTATAGGAAAAGAACAAGTACTCTGATTAAGAAAAGGACAAGGAACCTGAAGAGACATTACTCAAAAGAAGACATAGATAACTAACAGATACATGAACAAATGCTCAATCTCAATAATCATTAGGGGGATGCAAATTAAAACCACAGTGAGATATCGCCTGACAACTGTTAGAATGGCGTTTACCAAAAAGATAAAAGATAGTAAGCTTTGGCAAGGGTGCGGAGGAAAGAGAATGTTTACGCGCTATTGGTGGGAATGTAAATTACTACAGCCATTATGGAAAATAGATGGAGGTTCCACAGAAAACAAAAATAGAATTAGATGATTCAACACTCCTGCTTCTGAGTACTTACTGGAAAGATTGAAATCTGTATGTCAAAGAAATGTCTGCTCTCACATGTTCATTGCAGCGCTATTCATAGTAGCCAAGTTGTGGAATCAGCTTAAGTATTCATCATTGGATGAAGAGCTAAAGAAAACATGGTATATATAAGTAATGGAATGCTATTCAGCTTTCAAAAGGAAGACATTTTGTTATTTGTGACAACATGGATGGAATTGGAGAGGATTATGCTGAGTGAACAAAGCCAAAGACATAAAAAACAAATACCACATGTTCTCACTTATATGTGGGATCTGTGACAGTTAAACTCATAGAAGCAGAGAGTAGAATGGCAGAGGCTGGAGGCAGGGGAGATGGGGAGATGATGGTCAAAGGGTGCAAAGCCTTACACAGGAGGAATAAGTATCATTATTTTGAGATCTGTTGCACAGTGTGCTGAGTGTAGGTAATAATTGAGTAGTGTACATTTTAAAACGCTGAGAGTAAATTTCAAATATTCTCCTTACAAAATATGTGAACTATTTGAGGCAATATATATGTTAATTTGCTTGAATTAATCATTCTACATTATAGTCAAAAATCATAACATCACTTTTTACCCCAGAAATATATACAACTATAATTTGCCAATATATTATTAAAAAGTCGATAAGCCAAAAAAATAAAAAAAAAGATGATCAAGACCTAGCTTTTTTTTTTTTTTAAATTTACCTTCCAGCTAATTGCTAAAAATTCTGCTGTGTATTTGGCAAAAGTCCAGAGTGAAAGGAACAAAAAATTATGAGTTGGGAACAATTCAGTAAAATTTTCTTCTGTGCTAGTGGCACTTTTTTGATTTCTCAGAGTAGGCAGAGTCTGGAGGCTGCTTCTGGGATTGCCTGTGGGTGAGAAGCTTGCCCATGTTAACATGACTGAGTTTTGGCTGACAAAAATGGGGTTTTTCCTTGCTGTCAGGTAGAATTTTGCTTAAATTGGGCATGAGGATTGGTTGATCACCATTTTCCTTAAAAATATCTGAAAGGAAAAATTCATAATTTCATCGTCAACCCATCCTAATGTCTCCTAGTTCAAGAGTGATCTGCTTAGTGTCTGTTATAAATTATTCTTGCTGTAATTTATGGATAGTTTCATTTTCTGTAGCCAGTCGAAACAGGTATCAGCCCACACACAGAAAACTGTCAGTAGTCATAGAATGTTTTTCTTCTTCTACCTTTACAGCTATTTGTAAATATTTAACAAAGGGAGCTTAAATTCCATTATTACCCCATCTTCAGTAGGTCTTCTTTTACTGAGGGAACTGAGGCTTTCTCAAGAGAAGTCTTTTTGGCATCTTAAACAACTTGAATTTGTGGTTAACATTATGGTAGCAGAAGCCTGAGTCATGAAAATGGTACTTAAAGATGGAAAAGATGTGTCAGTGTCCAGCCAACTATTCCCAGAATGAGATTTCAAGTTACACATGCTGTCTGCAACATTAGCTAAGATGATAAGAAATAGTTTCTATGGAAAGTGTCTGCTCTGGCTTGTGTGTGAGTGCACCTGGATGTGCGTATTTTGTTATTTGTCCAAATAGTATTCTAAGTTTTGAAGTTTAGAAATATGACGTCGAGAAATACTGAAATAGAACATAATTTATCTCACTGACATACCACAGTTGCTTCTTACTCACAAGAAAAATGAAGAAATCTTGTCTTAAAATATGACGCTTATCTTTCCTCTCTCATGTGGATGAGTCATCTCAGTAGCCATCAAAACAAATTTGAAACCTGAGTTTTCATGTCAGGCTGCCTGTGCGTTGCTGTAGCCTCTTGCGTGGTGAGATCCTATAAAGGGCTTCAAATACATGTGTTTAGGAACCTTAAATTGTCCACACTGAATGCTATCAGTATGCTAAGGACATAGGAGGACTTAGGGAAGCTATGAGAAGGAAATGTATTGGAGAGAAACAGGAAGATTAGGGGACTGGAAAAAGGAAGGAAGAAGAGAGAAAGATCTGCCTTTGGGGAGTCATATGTTATGATTAGGAACAGGCCTTCTGCAGCCAGATGTCTCATTTCAACCTGGACTCCGCAGTTACTAGCCATGTGACTTTGAGTGAGGGAATGTGCCTCAAACTCCCTTTGCCTCAGATTTCTCATCGGTAAAGTGAGGACCATCAATGTTGCCTACTAACCGAATTAATGCACTTAATTGCAACAGAATCTGGAACAAAACAAGGTCTGAGTATCAGCTCTCCTTTGTTATCATCAGAAATGCTTAGATCTGCACTGTGCAAAACGGTAGCCACTGGCCACAGATAGCTGTTCAGTGTTACTCTGAACTGAGAGGTGCCATTTAGTGAAAAATACATGTGAAATTTTAAAGACAGTACAAAATGAAATTTATCAAATATTAATATATTTTATATCACACACATGTTGAAATCTTAATGATTTTGGATCTATTGGGTTAAATAAAATAGATTATTAAATTTACTCTTTTGAAATGTGGCTACAAGGATATTTAAAATGCCCTACATAGGTCACATTATATTTATGTTGGATAGCGCTGGTCTCTATACTTCCCCTTAAATGGCAAGACCAGAGCAAGAAAATAAAATCCTAGCTTTTACTGGAGAGAGGGCAACAGTGGGGCTTTTGGGCTTCACAAGATCAGAGATAACATGACGGGATCGAAAGAAGCCGCATCATGATGCAGCCTTCAGTTCTCATCCCATGAGCACAGCACTGTGCACTATGAAATGATTTTTTTTTAATGAATCCTATGCAAATGGGCAGCGGAATTACGACATTTATGTATTTGTTTAAAGTTCAGGTGTTCCCAGTGCAAACGTATAATCCGCAGTTTTTTCAGTTTTGTTATTTCTTCTTTTTTAATACTGTGAGCCTCAAAACGTGCATTTGGCTTAGGCCTGTGTCTGCCTCTGAGAGGCCATTCCAAATCCAAGTTTCATGTGCATTAAAAAAATAGAATCTTGATGCCTAATGAATGCATATGTTCTTAATTTTTATGTTCCATATTTTATGTGATCTGGAAAATATATTTGCTTTTAAAGCAACCAAAAGAAAAGAAGCACAAAATGGAGACATCCCTGTGTTCTAAAAGGAAAGAAGGTACTGTAGAGTTGAGTTTTGATACCCCAAGGTGTTCTTGTCATTGCTGGGAGGAGGTGGGGGAGAGACCCTATCCATTGCACACAGGTTGCTCCCAGGAGTGTGCTAGGGGTGGGGATTGTGATAGCCTCTTAAGGTACTCCAGCTGGGACAGAATGTTGTGGGGGAGATTTGGCTCTGGTTTTGACTAAGCTTGATTTAACTTTATCCTCCCTTTTCTTGCAGTGAAATACGAGGAGTTATACTGCTTTTCATTTAACCCCATGCTGGATAAAGAAGAAAGAGAGCAAGGCTGGGTGCTGATCAATCTCAGTGAAGAATACAAGCGGATGGGCCTCCCTAATAATTACTGGCAGCTCAGTGATGTGAATAGAGACTACAGAGTGAGTGAAGGCATTGTGTAAAACCCAAAACACTGAAGCCACATCAAACTATTATTTCAGCTAGCTTTGCACACCTTTAGTTTTATATCCTTTAGGTTTTATGGCTCTGTAGATATCCATGTGTGGATTTCCAGGTCTCTCTTGGTTATTGTCAGCTGTATTTCCAACCTGCACCTAGAATCAAAGTATTTGAACCAGGGAAACATAGAGATCACCCCTTCTATACCCTTCCAAACCCTTCTTCTCATGGTTGAAGAACTTAAAACCCAGAGAGGTCGGGTGGCAGGCCTCATGGACAGGCAGTTGGTGGGAGAGCTGGCCAGGATCTCATTCTCCCATCAGGTCTTTTTATAGTGTAGTGAGTGATTAGTGGTCAAGTCATGGAGACTCTGATAGCAGTTTGGCACCAGCTTCTCTGTGTGCTCGCTGAGCTCTTGCTTGGTACACAAGGTCACCAAGAGGCTTCCCTAGAGAAATACGTCTACACTCACAGGAAGAAATACGGAGAGGCAGGGAAGCTAGAGTGGCAGAATTAATCCCATTTTCTCCTTAATGACAGGTTTACAGATCACGGGTGGTTTCACTATTAATTTTTTAAATATTAAGCAACAAGCGTAATGTGAGACCATCCTGGAGAGATTGCAAAAAGAAAAAAAATACCCACCATCCCATTTTTAAATCATTCTTAGGTTTTAAAATTTTCCTTTAGTTGTTTTCTCATTTGTATAGTTTGATAACATTTTTCTTATGTAAGTAATGCATGCATATTCATTATTGAAAATTAGAAAATATAGTGCAAAAGGATATTAAATCACCTAAAAGTGCCATCATTCAGAGATGGCCACTGTTATTATATCTGGCCAATAGTCTTCTGGGATTTTAATGTATATATTAATTTTTTTGTGTGTGCACACGCAAACATATTTGAATATATGTAACAGAAATGGAATCATTACATGTGCCTTATGCTTTGCTTTTCTTCACATACATATTGAGACATTTTCTGTCAATAATTATATTTTATAATATAATTTAAACATTGCATAGTATTACATAAGTATGGCTGTATCAAATAATATCTACCTGCTCTCTAATATTTAGACATTTAGATTGTCATTATTTTTCACTATTTTAAATAATGGAGAACATTCTGGTAACTATACCTTTGCCCATATTTTAATTTTTTTTAAATTATACTTTAAGTTCTGGGATACATGTACGAACATGCAGGTTTGTTACATAGGTATACACGTGCCATGGTGGTTTGCTGCATCCATCCCCCCATCATCTACAATAGGTATTTCTCCTAATGTTAGCCCTCCCCAATCTCCCCACCCCCTACTATCCCTCCCCTAGCTCCCCCCAACATCACAACAGGCCCCCATGTGTGATGTTCCCTTCCCTGTGTCCATGTGTTCTCATTGTTCAACACCCACTTATGAGTGAGAACATGGTGCTGTTTGGATTCTGTTCTTGTGTCAGTTTGCTAAGAATGATGGTTTCTAGCTTCATCCATGTTCCTGCAAAGGACATGAACTCATCCTTTTTTATGGCTGCATAGTATTCCATGGTGTATATGTGCTACATTTTCTTTATCCAGTCTATCTTTGATGGGCATTTGAGTTGGTTCCAAGTCTTTGCTGTTGTAAACAGTGCCACAGTAAACGTACATTTGCATGTGTCTTTATAATTGAATCTTTTATAATCCTTTGATTATATACCCAGTAATGGGATTGCTGGGTCAAATGGTATTTCTATTTTAGATCCTTGAGGAAATGCCACACTGTGTTCCACAATGGTTGAACTAATTTACACTCCCACTGACAGTGTAAAAGTGTTCCTATTTCTCCACATCCTCTCCAGCATCTGTTGTCTCCTGATTTTTTAATGATCACCATTCTAACTGGTATGAGATGGTATCTCAATGTTTTGATTTGCATTTCTCTAATGACCAGTGATGATGACTTTTTTTTATGTTTGTTGGCTGCATAAATGTCTTCTTTTGCGAAGTGTCTGTTATATCCTTCACCCATTTTTTGATGGGGTTGTTTTTTTCTTGTAAATTTGTTTAAGTTCTTTGTAGATTCTGGTTATTAACCCTTTGTCAGTTGGGTAGACTGCACAATTGTTTTTCTCATTCTCTTGGTTGCCAGTTCACTCTAATGATAGTTTCTTTTGCTGTGCAGAAGCTTTTAAGTTTAATTAGATCCCATTTGTCTGTTTTGGCATTTGTTGCCATTGCTTTTAGTGTTTTAGTCATGAGGTCCTTGCCTATGCCTATATCCTGAATGGTATTGCCTAGGTTTTCTTCTAGGGTTTTTATGGTGTTAGGCCTCATGTTTAAATCTTTAATCCATCTGGAGTTAATTTTTTATCAGGTGTAAGGAAAGGATCCAGTTTCAGCTTTCTGCATATGGCTAGCCAATTTTCCCAACACCATTTATTAAATAGGAAATCCTTTTCTTATTGCTTGTTTTTGTTGAATTTGTCAGAGAACAGATGGTTATAGATGTGTGACATTACTTCTGAGGCCTCTGTTCTGTTCCATTGATCTGTATCTGTTTTGATACCAGTACTATGCTGTTTTGACTACTGTAGCCTTGAAGAAAGGACTCCCTGTTCAATAAATGGTGCTGGGGAAACAGGCTAGCCACATGCAGAAAGCTGAGACTGGATTCCTTCCTTACCCTTAGACAAAAGTTAACTCTAGATGGATTAAAGATTCAAACATAAGACTGTAAAAACCCTAGAAGAAAACCTAGGCAATAACATTCAGGACATAGGCATAGGCAAGGACTTCATGACTAACACACCAAAAGCAATGGCAACAAAAGTCAAATTAGAGAAATGAGATCTAATTAAAGAGCATCTGTACAGCAAAAGAAACTATCATTAGAGTGAACCGACAACCAACAGAATGGGAAAAAATTTTTGCAATCTACCCATCTGACAAAGGGCTAATATCCAGAATCTACAAAGAACTTAAATCTACAAGAAAACAACAACCCCATCAAAAAGTGGGCAAAGGATATGAACAGACACTTCTCAAAAGAAGACATTTACATGGCCAACAAACATGAAAAAAAGCTCATTGCTGGTCATTAGAGAAACGCAAATCAAAACCACACTGAGTTACCATCTCACACCAGTTAGAATGGCGATCATTAAAAAATCAGGAGACAACAGATGCTGGAGAGAATGTGGAGAAATACGAACGCTTTTACACTGTTGGTGGGAGTGTAAATTAGTTCAACCATTATGGAAGACAGTGTGGCGATTCTTCAAGGATCTAGAAATAGAAATTCCATTTGACCCAGCAATCCCATTAATGAGTATATACCCAAAGGATTATAAATCATTCTATTATAAAGACACACACATACATATGTTTATTGCAGCACTGTTCACAATAGCAAAGACTTGAAACCAACTCAAATGCCTATCAACAATAGACTGGATAAAGAAAATGTGGCACATACACACCATGGAAATACTAAGCAGCCATAAAAAAGGCTGAGTTTATGTCCTTTGCAGGGACATGGATGAAGCTGGAAACCATCATTCTCAGCAAACTGACACAAGAACAGAAAACCAAACACCCCATGTTCTCACTTACAAGTGGAATGTTGAACAATGAGAACACATGGACGCAGAGAGGAGAACCTCACACACCGAGGCCTGTCAGGGGTTGGGGGATAGGAAA
Organism: Cheracebus regulus; assembly: GCA_963574635.1. Taxonomy (NCBI): domain Eukaryota; kingdom Metazoa; phylum Chordata; class Mammalia; order Primates; family Pitheciidae; genus Cheracebus; species Cheracebus regulus. The sequence continues at coordinate 49,475 of CAUYQU010064982.1, read as the reverse complement.
AATACCTAATGTAGATGACGGCATGACAGATGCAGCAAACCACCATGGCACATGTATACCTGTGTAACAAACCTGCATATTCTGCACATGTACCCCAGAACTTAAAAGTATAATTTTAAAAAAATTCAGATGTTAGAGGAAAAAAAAAACCTTAAATGCCAACTTTCATATGCCTATTTTTTTCAATAGAAAAACATTTTTATTTTAACATTAATAGCTGACCTGGTTACTCAACAGAAAAAGGCCTTCCATTGCCAGAATATGTACTTGCAAATCAGGATTCATTTTCTGAAAATTACATGGTAAATATGGAACCAAAGAGATACATAGCATGTGTCTAAACATAATTTCTCTCAAGTCTCGCTAAGACATAATACATTCCCATTTCTGGAGACTTTTTTCTTTGGGAGGCTGGGGCTAGTCCTCAGCATTAGGGGGTTTCTTTCCCTTATGTAGGTAGACATTGATGAAGTTCTATTTACATGTCAGGACTTCCACTTACATCATCTCTTTCTCATCATAGTATCTTAACACAGTATTTTTTAAACACAATAGCCATTTTTAACCTGATTATAACTGGATACGGCCATATTAACAAATGGTTATTCAACATGAATGCCTAAAACTAGCTCATTCAGCCTGTCTCTGGTCCTATTTTCTGCAACAAAGTTCCTCCTTTTTAACTGTCCTCAGAGTCTGTAATTTAACTGCCTTTTGGTGAGGTCCATTTGCTGTTTCGCTGACTCATCTGGGAGGGTGTTGAAATTTGGACCTCTTTTACCAAGAAATTTTCTTGTAAGGATCTTCCTGTATTCCATAATTTCCCCTCCTCTTTAGATTGACTATTAATAAAGCTTTGTCTCTCAGGTCACAGGAAAAAAAATTTTAAGTATTGCTGAAGAAACAATTTCATTCTTTAGGATGTTTTCATTTATCTAAAAAAGAATCAGAAGCTCAGAGACATCAAATAATTTCATTAAACATGTCCTTAATCTTTAATGAATTAAGCGGACATTGTTTGTTACTGTTGTTTAACATTTTATCTCATTTTTCTCACTTTCCACTCAAGCTTTTCCCTAGATGAATCATGTAATAATTCTATATGGACACAAAATAGTGTCTTTGAAGAAGGCCGTAATGGGGAAAAACATAAAAATGTGAAGAGAGCAGTTAAAGGTAAGAAGAATTCTTAGAGGAAGTGGCCCAGTGAGGTCATCTTGCCAATGGAGCAGGCCACCCAAAGAACTTGTGGACTGCATTCAGCCCCACCGACTCATGGGTTATCAGCCTCAGATGATGCACCCTACCTGCCATCAGGTGCGCCACCCTGATCACCTAAACATGTCTTCCATATGTTACATTAGTAAAGTCTTATAGCTGTGTGTAGTCAATCCTTTCATCTACTCTGTTGCTATTATTTTCATAACAGCTGAAGTACAGGAATATTCCTTAAGGCCTATCAAATAAGCTTGTTTTGTTTGTCTTGAGACAGAGTCTTGCTCTGTCGCCCAGCCTGGAGTGCAGTAGCGCGATCTCAGCTCACTGCAACCTCCAACCTTCCCGAGTTCAAGCAATCCTCCCACTTTAGCCTCCCAAGTAGCTGGGACTACAGGCATACACCACCACACCTGGCTAATTTTTGTATTTTTAGTAAAGATGGTCTCAAACTCCTAAGCTCAAGTGACCTCAGGCTCCCAAAGTACTGGGATTACAGGCTACTGGGAGCCACCACGCACAGCCCAAATAAACTTTTAAATTGACTTCCCTATTGTAGACTAGTATTTCTTAAAATAGTCACATATTTAATTTTATAAAGTAAAAATAAATCTGGCTATAAATGACATTGTTAGGGCTCTGCCATCAGCTGTGGGCGTTGAGGGAGATGGCAATGCACAAGTAGCTACTTTTAGGCTGGATATTTCGGACATCTGTTAGTGAGCTCTGTAACTCTAGGAGGATGGTTGACATTCATGTTCTACTGATTTTTATCCCCATAATACCTTGCCCTGTTCCCCTGATGTGATGTGAATGGTTATCTTTAACCATTTGAGGGTTTTTTGTTTTGTTTGAGACAGGGTCTCTGTCACCCAGGCTGGAGTGCAGTGGCATGATCTCGGCTCACTGCAACCTCTGCCTCCCAGCCTCGAGCGATTCTCCTGCCTAGCCTCCTGAGTAGCTGGGATTACAGGTGCCCACCACCATTCCCAGCCAATTTTTGTATTTTTAGTAAAGACGGGGGTTTCTCCATGTTGGCCAGGCTGGTCTCGAACTCCTGATGTCAGGTGACCCACCCATCTCAGCCTCCCAAGGTGCTGGGATTACAGGCATGAGCCACCAAGCCCAGCCCATTTGAGTTCTACAATAGCGGATAAAATTCAGTACCATTAATGCCCCAGTTCTGCTTAATAACTAGCTTGGTATAGGCAAATAGTAATAGATTATGTCTACATTCGGGATCCAAGGAGGAAATCAATTCATAGGCACCACCTAATCTACTTCTCTGTCTCCTTTCCTCACACTCCTCAATAGCTGCATTTTGGCCCTTGGTCAACCTCCAAAAGCAAAATATTTTGTGGAGAAGTTCTGAGATTCATAAGATCAGGTTTCTTTGTATATCTGAGGAGAAGAGAGTGTAACCAGGAAGGCAGATGAAGGTATTTTTTAAATCAAAAGGACATCTTACTGCCTATGAGTCTTTGCCTGTCTTGCTACTGATGCCACCACAAGTGTCTTGTTGGAAGGACAGGAGGGTCTGGGGGAAAGAATGATGGGATAGGAGTAAGGAGCTTCCATGCTCTGGGCTTTCCCCTGATCACTAATGGCAATGCAACTCTTTGGAAAAGTAACTCATTTAATCACAGATACTAAGTTTAAAAATATTCACACTCTGAAAACAGGATAATACCACCTGACCCCTGATTATCCAATAGAGGCTTTGTGAATATTAATATGAATACAAAAACAGTTACACAGATTTTAAGTATTTGCCATTCAATATTTACTGAGCATCGAGATGTGCATGGCATTTCACTCATCTGGAGATACCGAGGTAATCCCCTGCCCTTGTGTATTTCACAGGTATTTGGGAGACAGACATGAGTAAATTGGCATTAGTTGCAAGATGATATGAACATGCCTTTGCTGCCACCTCCTCCCCTATCTGAAGAACCCAAAGTTAAGAAAGAGAAGGTTAACGGGGTGGCTCACACCTCTAATCCCAGCACTTTGGGAGGTCGAGGAGGGCAGATCACCTGAGGTCAGGAGTTCAAGACCAGCCTGGCCAAGATGGTGAAACCCCATCTCTAATAAAAATGCAAAAATTAGCCAGCTGCAGTGCAGGTGCCTGTAATCCCAGCTACTCGGGAGGTAGAGGCAGGAGAACCACTTGAACCTAGGGGGCGGAGGTTGCAGTGAGCCAAGATTGCACCACTGCACTCCAGCCTGGGAGACAAAGTGAGACTCCGTCTCAAAAAAAACTAAAAAGTAAAAATTAGCTGGACATGGTGATGGATGCCTGTAATCCTAGCTATTTGTGAGGCTGAGGCAGGAGAATTGCTTGAAGCCAGGAGGTGGAGGTTATAGTGAGACGAGGTCACACCACTTCATTCCTGCCTGGGTGATAAAGTGAGACTCTGTCTCAAAAAAAAAAAAAGAGAGAGAGAGAGAAGGTCAAAACTGATCATTGCTAGAGAACTCCAGAAAGGCTTAGGAACAGAAGACCCCAGGTGGTAACAGACTGTTTAAAAGGAACAGACCTCACAGGCCACCTTTGAAGAAAGAATAACAATGGTAATCTGTAATTGCTGCATAATAGTTTACTGTATTGTGTTCAGTGTAAAACCTAACCTCCAGCTCTACTTAAAATGAACTCCCTGTAAAACCTACCTTAGAAAGGGAGGTTTTGGACGGGTGTCCTGTGTGCACCCATTCTACCTGGATAGGGTATGCGCAAGTCAAAACTTTTATATACCAACCCCATTATAAGTGTAAAGGAACCTCCCCAGGAACTTGCATGTATAATCAAACTACCTTTTCAATTTGTAATCCAGGTAATAATCAACCTTATGTATGCTAGAATCCCAAACTTTTACCTGGAACTTGGTTCAAACTCCACAAAAGATCAGGAGAAGGGACTCTTTATATCTCAACCTGGGTATCCCCTTCCCACAGAGGAAATGTATTCCTGTACCTCAATGCCTGCCAGGCTAAGGCATTGCTCAGATGTGGCTATACAGAAGTCATTTCAGCTTGCCCTGGCCCCTGCCAGCACACACTGCATGCTCAAGTTGCAACTATAAAACCTCTAACTCTGAAAAAAGGCAAACTGTGCTTACTCAAGTTCCATTTTGGGTAGCAGAGGGTCATAGGTACAATTGTGACACAGAAGCCTGCAGTCTTATAAACTTCACTATTCTAGAGCCAAATTCACCAATGTGGACTACAGACAGAGAAGTACCATTAAAATATACTAGACTGGTGGTACCCCAAGATGAAGGAAAGCAACCCTACTTAGACCATGTGTTTTTCTATGTAGTTAACAAAATTAGAGTACATAAAGCTCAGCAACAATTTTGAGTCTGTAAGTCATTTAATAAGCATTTTAACCAAGCAATTCCTGAGCCACCCTACTGCTAAGAATCTATTTGCTCAGATAGATGAAACTATAGCAGAGAATTTAGGAGTCACCTCATGTTATGTATGTGGAGGAACTAATATGGGGGATCAATGGCCTTGCCACGCTAAAATAATTATACTCTAACCCTTCCTGCCTCAAACTCTCCAGAGCTGTCATCTACTGGTTCCAGTACCTGGCTCCTAAAGGCCTCCATCATAGGAAGGTGCTGTATTGCCTGTTGGGGAACCTACACTAACCCAGCAGGTGGACTAGGATGTCTAAGACAGCAGTATTACAATGAAATTACAGGGAAAACCCTATGGCAGAGAGAAAACAAACGAGGTAAGAGCAGTTCCAAACCACCTTAATTCAGCCCATTTTCCAGATTTCCTTCCTTAAACCATTCCTGGTACCAACTAGAGGCACCAAATGCTAGGCAGGTATCCGCCGGCCTTTACTGGATTTGTGGCCAATGGGCTTATTGACAGCTGCCAGAAAAATGGACAGGGGCTTGTGTGCTGGGAATTATTAAGCCATCATTTTTCTTGCTCCCCCTGAAACAAGGAAAAGTTTTAGGATACCCCATCTATGATGAATCCAGAAATAGAAGCAAGTGGGCAGTGAACTTAAAGAAACATGTACAGATAGGAGACAAGAAAGACACAGACTGACCCCCAGAAAGGATAATTAATTATTATGGCCCAGCTACTTGGGCACAAAATGGGTTGTGGGAATATCGCACTCCCATCCATGTGATAAACCACATCATTAGGCTGCAGGTGGTTCTACAAATCATAACCAATAAAACATCCAGAGCTTTAAATTTGCTAGCTGTACAAGCCACACAGATGAGAAATGCCATTTACCAAAACAGACCAGCATTAAATTATCTTTTAGCCCAAGAAGAAAGAGTATGGGGAAAGTTTTATCAAACTGTTGTCTAAAAATTAATAATAATGGACAAGCAGTCATCAAAATTACCACCAGGATGTGAAAACAAGCCCACGTTCCAGTACAAACCTGGAAAAGGGTGGTCACCAGACTCCCTCTTTGGAGGATGGTTTTCATGGTGGGGGAGGGGGATTTAAAACCCTAATAGGGGGAGTAGTGATTATATTAGCAGGGTGTTTTATACTACGTTGTCTCTTGCCTCTCTTAATTACAAGTATTAGGTCAACTATAGAAGCAGTAGTGGCCAAGCAAACCACCAATTAATGGCATTAAGTATCAGCCTGTGCCCCAACAGGATGTAGAACAGTCTCAAAATGGCATATATAATGGTGGAGCTTTCTATGAGCTTATGTAAAGTGTAATCATCTAATGGAACTTGATCATTGGCAGATGTCTGGATAAAATAAGCTTAAACTAAGCAAATAATATGTTAATAGCCCAAAAAAACTGCATTAATACCATCTTTTCCAAGCAGGCAGCTTAGCAGAAAAACAACTTAAAGGTAAATAATAGCACAGTTCCTGGAACCACAACGCCCTGCGGATCAGCCCCAAGAGCCTTCCAACTTTGGAGCTGTGGCCCTGGCTGGCCCCGGGCAGATGACTGGTTAGCCAAAGACGGGTAAGATTCTTCAGAGAAGGGACAACCTAAGACAGGCACAGTCGTGAAGGGGCCGCGTCAAGCACTAAAAGTTCGTTTCGTGCCTCTCATGGCAGGAAAAGAACTTTCAACCTACTGCTAAAAAAAATTCAACTCAGTGCTATACGCTTACCATAAGCTAACACATCAGCCTGCTGTCCACCAAAAAAGGCACTCCCCCAAAAGGGTTCTCTTAAAAAACTCTGCAACACACCTAAGCCATCCGCCCTGACATCCAGCTACAAAAACCAAACAGGCATGAAATAAAACTAGTAAATAAGCTCATAAAAACACCAACTGACCTAAACCGAAATTAACTTCCAACTAGTAGTAAATGCTTAAAGCAATGGTTAATAAAAAGCAACAAAGGCGGAAATAAAGACAGAAATTAAAGAATAACAATGAGATTCTTTTTTAAATATGCTCTTTTTTTCTTTGAGATGGAATTTCACTGTTGTCACCCAGGCTGAAGTGCAGTGGTGCAATCTCGGCTCACTGCAACCTCCACCTCCTGAGTTCAAGCAATTTTCCTGACTCAGCCTCATGAGAAACTAGGATTGCAGGCACACACCACCATGCCCAGCTAATTTTTGTATTTTTAGTAGAGACAGGGTTTCACTCTATTGGCCAGGCTGGTCTCGAACTCCTGACCTCAGGTGATCCACCCACCTTGGCCTCCCAAAGTGCTGGGATTACAGGCATGAGCCACTCCGCCTGGCTTAAAATATGCTCTTCTTTTATATATGTACTGCTACCAATAATCTAGGTTTAAAATAAAGCAGAGGTAATGCACATGTTAATTAGCTCAATTTCACCTTCCACAATGAATACATATTTCAAAACATCATGTTGTACACAACAAATACAATTTTGTCAACTAAAACAAATTTAAAATAAAGCAGAGGAGATGTATATTAAACACACACATATAAGCACACTTCTGAATATGCACTGATATCTCTGGAAGGTGCACAAAAGGAAGTGGTTACCTTAGTGGGGGTTAAGGCTGGGGGTCAAAAGTGAGTAAGATTACTTTTCAATTCACCTTTGTACTGTTTGATTTTATTACTATATGAATATATTACCCCCCCCCCATTAAAAAAAAAAACCACTTCATGTTCTGTTTCTATTGCTACTAGACTGCAGCTATCAAGGCTACTTGATTAGAGCACCTTTGGAGGTCATTCTTTGCATGGAGCCCGAACAGACAGTTCCCCAGGCAGAGCACAGTGAGCTCCCAGCCACATATCTTCCTACTGACTTGTCAGGACAACTAAGTGTTTTCATAGCCCATAACCTAAATAGCATAGTTAGGGTATCCCACCGGGTTTTCCCAGCCATAGCAATTATGAAAAATGTTTATTACTTCCCTTTTGTGGACAGTCTCTTTTACTAAAATTGTGAGCATTATTTTCTGATTAAAATTCCTCATTTTGTGACTGTTTTTTCTTTGACTGAATGCCTTGGGAATAATAATGATAACTTTTTTTTTCTGTCGCCCAGGTTGGAGCGCAGTAGTGCGATCTCAGCTCACTACAACCTCCGCCCCCAGGGTTCTAGTGATTTTCCTCAGCCTCCCAAGTACCTGGGATTACAGGTTACTGCTACCATGTCCAGCTGATTTTTTTTGTATTTGTAGTAGAGACAGGGTTTCGCCATGTTGGCCAGGCTGATCTCGAACTCCTAACCTCAGGTGATCCACCCGCCTCGGCCTCCCAAAATGCTAGGATTACAGGCATGAACAACTGCACCTGGCCAATAATGATAATAGTTATAGTAGCTAATATTTATTTTTTGCTTAGTAAGTGTATTGGTTTATAAGGCTCCCATAACAAAGCACCACAGACTGGGTGGCTTAAACAAAAGAAATCTATTTTCTCACAGTTCTGGGGGCTAAAGTCTAAGATGAAAGTGTTGACAGCATTGGTTTCTTCTGAGGCCTCTCTTAGCTTGTAGATGGCCGTCTTCTCCCTGTGTCATCACTTTTGGTCTCCCTCTGTGTCTGTCTGGGTAAAAATTTCCTCCTCTTATCAAGGACACCAGTCCTATTGAATCAGAGCCCATCCTAAAAACCTCATTTTAATTCAATTGCCTCTTTGAAGACCCTATCTGCAAATACAGTCACATTCTGAGACATATAGGATTAGAGCTTCAACATATGAATTCGAGGTGGACAAAATTCAGCCCATAATAATATGTATAGGGCAATATGCTATACAATATATCTCATTTAAATCTCATTTAAATCTCACAGCCAACTGCATGAAAGAAAGCTGAGGCATGAAAAGATTAAGCAATAAGATTAGGTAGCAGGTGGTAGAGTCATAATTCAAATCCAGGCAGACAGACTCCAGATGCCACACTCTCCACCACCACCCACACTACATATGGACTTTCTTCATGTATTCTACCAGATCCATTCAAATTTCCCAAAGGAGGGAAAATGAAGTGCCTGCTGTCATGAACAAATAGAAAAATACCATTCTCCAAGCCAGCAAGAGGTAGCGCAGGGGCCCCAGCTAGTACTCAAGTCTGTCCTTGTGAACCATAGTCTCTTACCCCATCCTTACAGTCCCAGGGAAATCTAGCAGTGAGTGGTGTGGTCAGAGGTAGGCCACTAAGTCTTTGCTCATGCCTGACCAAATCCACGAAGATAAAGTAGGAGTGGGATGACAGACCAAGCCCCTGCTTCCTCATGGACAGCACAGGGGACTCCTGGATATCACACAGTTATACTTAGGAGCTTGAAATCCAATCCTGTCCTGCCCAGTGGCAAGACTTCTAGAATGTTGTTTTTAGAAGGAGCCAGAAAAGGTCAAGGTTTGCTCAGCATATCTGGCATGAGGCAAAGGTATGTACAGGAAGATCTCTGCCAGAGCAAAGTGCATAGCTGTAAACTCAAGTCACTGAAAACAGAGATGGCAGCAGTCAAGTAAGGACACCTGGAGTGTCATTTATTATACTTACTTAGATAAGACAAGGGAGAGTATGATTATTTAGTCTCTCCCGACTAATTCAGCTCAACTTCCCCACTTTTAAACATATATTGTCCTAAGTGATATGGTTTGGCCGTGTCCCCACCCAAATTTCGTCTTGAATTGAAGCTCTCACAATTCCCACGTGTTGTAGGAGGAACCCAGTGGGAGGTAATTAAATCATGGGGTAGGTCTTTCCTGTGCTGTTCTCTGGTAGTAAGTCTCATGAGATCTGATGGCTTTATAAAGGATTTCCCCTTTCGCTTGGCTTTCATCCTCTCTTGCTGCCGCCATGTAAGATGTGCCTTTCACCTTCCACCTTGATTGTGAGGCCTCCCCAGCCACATAGAATGTGAGTCCATGAAATCTCTTTTTCTTTATAAATTACTCAGTCTCAGGTATGTCTTTATCAGCAGTGTGAAAACAGACTAATACAGTAAGTTGGTACCAGTAGAGTGGGATGCTGCTGTAAAGATACCCAAAAATGTGGAAGTGACTTTGGAACTGGGTAACAGGCAGAGAGGGTGGAACAGTTTGGAGGGCTCAGAAGAAGACAGGAATATGTGGGAAAGTTTGGAACATCCCAGAGACTTGTTGAATGGCTTTGACCAAAATGCTGATAATGATATGGAAATCCAGGTTGAGGTGGTCTCAGATGGAGATGAGGAACTTGTTGGGAACTACAGTAAAGGTGATCCTTGCTATGTTTTAGCAAAGAGACTGGTGGCATTTTGCACCTGCCCTAGAGATTTGTGGAACTTTGAGGGAGATAATTTAGGGTATCTGGAAGAATCAAATTTCTAAGCAGCAATGCATTCAAGAGATGACTTGGGTGCTGTTAAAAGCATTCAGTTTTAAAAGGGAAACAGCATAAAAGTTTGGAAAATTTGCAGACAGATGGTGCAATAGAAAAGAAAAAGCCATTTTCTGAGGGGAAATCCAAGCTGGCTGCAGAAATTTGCATAAGTAACAAGAAGCCAAATGTTAATCCCCAAGACAATGGGAAAAATGTCTCCAGGGCATGTCAGAGAGCTTTGTGGCAACCCCTCTCATCACATGCCAGGAAGCCTAGGAGGAAAAAATGGTTTCATGGGCCAGGTCCAGGGCCCCCCTGCTGTGTGCAGTCTAGGGACTTGGTGCCCTGCTTCCCAGCCACTCTAGCCATGGCTAAAAGGGGTCAAGGTACAGCTGTAACCATGGCTTCAGAGGGTACAAACCCTAAGCCCTGGAAGCTTCCACATGGTGTTGAGTCTACAGGTGCACAGAAATCAAGAATTGAGATTTGGGAACCTCTGCGTAGATTTCAGAGGGTATGTGGAAATGCTGGGTTGCCCAGGCAGAAGTTTGCTGCAGGGGTGGGGTCCTCATGAAGAACCTCTGCTAGAGCACTGTGGTAGAGAAAGGTGAGGTAGGAGCCCCCACAGAGTTGCTACTGGGGCATCATCTGGTGGAGCTGTGAGAAGAGGACAACCATCCTCCAGACCCCAGAATGGTAGATCCACCGACAGCATGCACCATGCATCTGGAAAAACCACAGATACTCAAGGCCAGGCCATGAAAACAGCCGGGGGTGGGGGAGCGGCTATACCCTGCAAAGTCATAGGGGTGGAGCTGCCCAAAGCCATGGGACCCCATCTCTTGCATCAGAGTGACCTGGATTTGAGACATGGAGTCAAAGGAGATTATTTTGAGAGCTTTAAGATTTGACTGCCCCGCTGGATTTCAGACTTGCCTGAGGTCTTTTGCCCCCTTGTTTTGGCCAATTTCTCCCATTTGGAATGGCTGTATTTACCCAATGCCTCTACCTGCATTATATCTAGGAAGTAACTAACTTGCTTTTGATTTTACAAGTGTATAGGCGAAAGAGACTTGCCTTGTCTCAGATGAGACTTTGGACTGTGGAGTTCTAAATGAGTTAAGATATTGTGGTGGGGAGGGCTGTTGGGAAGCCATGATTGGTTTTGAAATGTGAAGACATGAAATTTGGGAGGGGTCAGGGGTGGAATAATATGGTTTGGCTGTGTCCCCACCCAAATTTCATCTTGAATTGTAGCTCCCACAATTCCCACATGTTGTGGGAGGGACACAGTGAGAGGTAATCAAATCATGGGGTTGGGTCTTTCTCATGCTGTTCTCATGGTAGTAATTAAGTCCCACTAGATGTGATGGTTTTATAAGGGGTTTTCCCTTTTGCTTGGCTATGATATACCAAGATCAGAACGTGTAAAGGGGGATAGGGAGGTTTCATGGGGAACACGGGGAAACACCTGAATCATGCTCCAAGTTAGAATTGTTTAACCAGGTTATCACTATGGTTGTTTTAAACAAGTTAAAAATAGGGCCATGGTCACCAAGTGCAAGCTTTCAGCTGCTGGGACCTGCAGGGAATGGAAGTCAGAAGAAGGATCCCAATTCCTACCTGACATACAATTTTGAAAACTTCTTTTCCACTCTAAAACAGAAACATCTATAATCATCTCAATTAGGAAATTATTATTCAAGTAAAATATTTACTTAGTAGACTGGATGTTACTGAAGATGTTAGATATCACTAGAGAACTTACATATCACTTTCAAAATGTCTATGTGAAGTACAAATACTATCCCTATTTTAGGAATCCAATACAACCATCACATACATTTTGGAGCACTCATATTCTAAATTCTCTATATATTCTTGACTAATTTCTGAAGTAGAGATGCCAAACTCATTTTTAAACATCACTGAAACTGGCAAAAAACAGACACATAGACCAATGGAAAAGGACAGAGAACCCAGAAATAAATCCATACATTTACAGCCAACTTGTTTTCAACAAAGGTCCCAGGAATATTCCATGGGGAAAGGACAGTATCTGAAAAAAACAATGCTGAGAAAACTGGGGATCTACATGAAGAATCATGAAACTAGACCTCTACCTCTCACCCTATACAAAATCAAATCAAAATGGATTAAAGACTAAAATATAAGACTTAAAACTATGAAACTATTAGAAGAAAACATGGGGAAACACTTCAGGACATTGGTTTGGGCAAAGATTTTTTGGGAGGTAAGTCCTCAAAAGCACAGGTGACAAAAGCAAAAATTGATAAGTGGAATTACATTAAGCTAAAAAGCTTCTGCACGGCAAAGGATGCAATCAACAAAGAGACAACGCACAGAATGGGAGGAAATATTTGCAAACTACTTATCTGGCCAGGTGTGGTGGTTCATGCCTGTAATCCCAATGCTTTGGGAGGCTGAGGTGGGTGGATCACTTGAGGTCGGGAGTTCTAGACCAGCCTAGCCAACATGGTGAAACCCTGTCTCTACTAAAAATATAAAAATTAGCTGGGCATGGTGGCGCATGCCTATAGTCCCAGCTACTAGGGAGACTGAGGCAGGAGAATTGCTTGAACCTGGGAGGCAGAGGTTGTGGTGAGCTGAGATTGTGCGACTGACTCCAACCTGGGTGAAAGAGTGAGACCCTGTCTCAAAAACAAGCAAATGAACAAAAAATCCTACCCATTTGTCAAGAGACTAACAAACAGAATACATATGAACTCAACAATTCAACAGCAAACAAACAAAAAACAAGTAATCTGATTTTAAAATGGGCAAAATATCTGAATAGCCATTTCTCTCTTTTCTTTTTCTTTTGAGATGGAGTTTCGCTCCAGTTGCCCAGGCTGGAGTGCAATGGTGCTATCTTGGCTCACTGTGACCTCCGCCTCCCGGGTTCAAGCGATTCTCCTGCCTCACCCTCCCTGGTAGCTGGGATTACAGGCGCTTGCCCACCATGCCCAGCTAATCTTTTGTATTTTTAGTAGAGACAGGGTTTCATTATGTTGGCCAGGCTGGTCTCAAACTCCTGACCTCAGGCGACCCACCCCCTTCAGCCTCCCAAAGTGCTGAGATTATAGGTGTGAGCCACTGCACCTGGCTGACTAGACATTTCTCAAAAGAAGACATACAAGTGGCCAATAGGTATATGAAAAATGCTCTGGATAAGCAGAGCCTGATTATAAAACAACAACAACAAAAGAAAATAGAAAATGCCTGACATCACTAATCATCAGCAAAACGCAATCAAAACTACAAGGTATCTCCTCACCCCAGTCAGAATGGCTATTATCAAAAGAACAGAAAATAAGAGATGCTGGCGAGGATGTGGAGAAAGTGAAATGCTCCTACACTGTCTGAGAAATGTAAATTAGTACAGCCATCACATAAAACAGTATGGAGATTCCTCAAAAAACTGAAAATAGAACTACCATATGATGCCGCAATTCCACTGCTGGGTATCCAAATGAAAGGAAATTGGTGTATCAGAGAGATAGCTGCACTCCCATGTTTACTGCAGCAATATTCACAATGACCAAATATGGAATCAACCTAAGTGTCCTTCAGCAGACGAATGGATGAAGAAAATGTGGTATATACACTATGGAATATTATCCAGCCATAATAAAATGAAATCCTATCATTTGCAGCAACACAGATGAAATTGAAGGACCCTATGTTAAGGGAGTTACTTAATACAAAGACAAACATTGCATGTTCTCACTCATAGGTGGGAGCTAAAAAATTAATCTGATGGAGGTAGTGAGTAGAATGGTAATTACCAGAGGCTGAGAAGGGCAGGGGACAGAGCAGAAGGCGGTAGGTTGGTTAGCAAGTACAAAAATACAGTTAGAAGGAATAAGTTATAGTGTTTGATAGCACAGTAGGGTGACTACAGTTAACACTAACTTATTATATATTGCAAAACAGCTGGAAGATTTGGAATGTTCCCAACACAAAATATTTGAGGTAACTGACATCCATACTACCCTGATTTGCTCATTACACATTGTATGCCTGTATCAAATTATCACAGGGAACCCATATAATTATGTATAGCTGTTATGCATCAATTCAAAAATCAATGAAACAACTGAAACATGAATCTTAAACCAACATCACTATTTTTATCAATATTTTATTCAAACAAGATTTTGTATTGTACAAAGCTATGTAAACAGTGAGTAGTCCATGTTTTTGTTTGGGTTGGAGTCTCACTTATGCAGTGGTGTGATCATGGCTTACGGCAGTGTTGAACTCCTTGGCTCAAGGTTCCCTTCCACCTTGGCATCCCAAAGCACTGAGACCACAGGTGTGAGCCACCACACCCAGCCTAGGTAATTAGTCTTAAATTCAGATGTAATAAATCTACAAGATCATTTCTACCCTGTTAAGTCTCCCAAATCAAAATTGATTGGTGAAAACCTGCCTAGAAGGGCAACCTCCAAAAGATCTGAGCTTTTGTTTTAGGAAGGACTTCAAACAGTATTATTTCTTGCACTGGACCAAGCAGCAGTGGAGCGGATAGAAAACAGATTTCTTCCTCTCCAGTTTTCCTTTGAGAAAGTGCACAGAATTTCAAGCATCTACAAAAGCAGCATAACTTAATCTGTAAATTAGCCTTAAAAAAAAACAAAGAAACAAACAAAAAAAACCCTGTGAAGTAGAGGTTCCAGTTTTCTGCACTGATAAAAGCAGTGGTTCTCAATCTTGGTGCACATTACGATGATGGGGGATTGGGGAGGAGTTACTTTTTAAAATATCCATACTCAGGCTCCACGCCAGACCAATCAAATTAATATTTAAGTTAAAACACTGGGCATCAGTCATTTTTAAACACTGCTAGGTGATTCTAACAGCAGCCAGGTTTAAAAAACATTGGAGCAAAGGCTAATCACTTGGGCAGAGGACAAGAACACATTATGCAATCATGTTCTTCCCTTGGGTCCTCTTTCCTTCTGGAGCTTACAGATTCTGGGGAGTGCAGAAGCAAAATGTCACTTTCCCCTGCTTCAGGAAGACTAAGAATTTGCTCCATCATTGTATTCATCTGTTTTCATGCTGTTGATAAAGACATATCTGAGACTGGGCAATTTACAAAAGAAAGAGGTTTACTGGACTTAACAGTTCCCCCATGGCTGGGGAGGCTTCACAATCACGGCAGAAGGCAAGGGGCAGCAAATCACGTCTTACATGGGTGGCAGCAGGCAAAAAGAGGGCTTGTACAGGAATACTCCCCCTTATAATAACCATCAGATCTCATGAGACTTCCTATCTGAGAACAGCACAGGAAAGACCTGCCCCCATGATTCAGTTACCTCCCATCAGGTCCCTCCAACAACACGTGAGAATTCAAGATGAGATTTGGGTGAGGACACAGGCCAAACTGTATTAATCACCATCAGAAAAGACTTTGCACCCTGAGACAAAACAAAAATAATAGGGCCATCTAACTGTTTCTGATCTAAGAAACAATAAAGCCTTGAATGTTTCCCATAAACCTGGACTTCCTAAGAAATTTTTATCCTCGGTTTTTGCTGTACTCCATCTGAAAATCTGCCATAACCTTGTGAATATAATGATTACATGAGGCAGTTAACTGTTTTCCCCTCATGAACAGACTAATGCAAACTCAGAAACTTGGCAGTTTTTAATTTTTTCCTTCAAATACTTATGTTTTTTATCTGGCATGCCAGTCATTCTCTTGATCTCTTTGAAGGTAAACTTTTCTTTCTTTTTTTGTTTTTTTAAAGATGGGGTTTCACCATGATGGCCAGGCTGGTCTTGAACTCCTGACCTCAGGTGATCCACCCACCTCGGCCTCCCAAAGTGTAGGATTACAGGTGTGAGCCACTGCACCCGGCCAACTTTTCCTTTTCTAAATGCTTCTGTCTCTGAGTATTTCTTCCACAAGGATAAAGGTTCATAGAGTGCTTTGACACAGAACTGGATACTCCACTCCTAGGGGCAGAGTTCACTGCAAGTGATAAGGGAAAGGGCTGAGAAATGAGAAACTGCTCTGTCAGCTCAAGGGTGTTTGGAGCTGTAATCCAAGATCTAGTTCAACCATAAATATGTCCTCTTAGCTGTACTGAACAAATCTCAAAGTTGGTGTCAGACTCCTTTGTTGTAGGCTTCTTAAGCCTTCTTACTTATATTCACCTCAACAATAATTTCTACAAAACTCTAAATCAAAAATGACCCCGAAGACATATAAAAGTACTATTAAATGCACAAACAAAAAAACACACCAAGGAACCAAGAGTTTAGCCACTTTCCTTTTCTAAAACTGGGTAAAATCTATTACAATAGGAGTTACTGGCTCTTCTGCTGATAGAAATTTTGTCATGGCAAATTTTACTTGAAATATAAAAACATAAGCTTGGTGAAGACAAGGATCTCATGTGTCTTCTCCTGTTATAGTCCCAGGGCCCCGATTACTGAACATGGTAAATGCTCAGTAAATATGTGTTAGATGACTGAAATGCATAAATTTGAAAAACTTACTGGTTCACACAAATCACAGCTGTAATAATAGCTCTTGTAAACTGGGAATCCTCTTAGAGCTCACTCAAGTAGAAATCCTACCCCACTAAGAGAAAGCTTTCTTTCTTGATAAAAATCAAACAGTCCACAAACCTTGTCTAATATGCTCTTCCAAAGAAGTCTGCAATTTGGCGTGATTTTGTTTTTCCAGTTCTGATGCAGAAGATGAACCAGACCATCCATCCCAGGGCCTACCAACTTGCATCCCAGGCAGGCATCTATTACCAATATTTATGAAGCCCAGCACTTCTCTGGTACAGAGCAGACAGTAAAAATTCCCTTTTGATAACAGCTCCTGCATGCAGAGTGGTGGAAGTAGGAGGGTAAAAGTAGCCACTTTCTGGATGGGAGCAATGTCATCAACCCGAGAGAAACTCCTTCATAGGCTAACCAGTAACTCCTGAGGCAAGGCCCAATAAGGGCAATGGCATCTACTCAAGTCAAACAGGTTTCCTCTGGAATCTGGATCAGATATATACAGAGGATGGGCCAGGAATGTAGAAAACAAGTGGTCCCAAGGTAGGGGGTGGGGGCAGAACTGCTGTGAGAGTGGCAGAGAGCAGCCTATTTATGGTTCTCTGACCACACACCTTCTGGTTCCAAGGTGGTAGAAGGATCTCTGTAAACGAACGAGCACAAAACAGAACCATTCATTTGACAGAAAGCTGAGATCAAAGCTGCATCTGGTACTGCAAGGACAAAAAAGAAACTTCATTAATACTTAGTCTAAAGAGGCTCACATGCAGTAAGCCCTCAAGCACTTGTTCAATGATGGAACAAAAATTGCAAGTAGAGATAACAAAACTTTGACGCAGTTGCCAGATGTAACCTTTCTTTGAGTTCACTTATTCAGTACATGGGGGCTACTGATATGATCATAATGGGCCTAAAGTCTGAGGAAATACTTTAAAAGTATGTGTTTCTCTCTTCTCTTGCTAAAGCTGCTCTCTTCTAGAAAAACCTGATTAGGAAAAAAATCTAAGATAAATAATACAAACACAACAAAATATTAAAAACAGAGTTACCATAAGATCCAGCAATTCCACTTATGGGTATATTTTTCAAAAGAACTGAAAACAAGATCTCAAAGAGACAGTTGTACACCCACATTCACAGCAGCATATTAACAAGAACCAAAATATAGAAGCAACACAAATGTCCATTGACAGATGAATAAACAAAATGTAATATGTATATACTATGGTATATCATACAGGCTTAAAAAAGAAATAAATTCTAACACACGCTACAACAAGGATGATCCCTGAAGACATTAAGTTAGGCTAGTACTGAAAGGAGAAAAACTGTATAATCCCACTCACATGAAGTACTTAGAGTAGTCAAATTCATAGACAAAGTAGAATGGTGGTTGCCAACGGCTGGGTTGGGGGCGTAGAATGGCAGACATTGTTTAACGGTACAGAATTTGTTTTGCAGGGTAAAAAATGTTCTGTGGATGAGTGGTAGTGATGGTTGTACAAAAATATGAATATACTTAATGCCACTGAACGGTACAATTTAAAATGTTAAAAGGTACATTTTCCATTATGTATATTTTATCAAAATTAAAAATAAATAATTTCTTATCAGAAAAGCATTTTATAATCTCAACAAGTTATTCTGAGCTAAAAGCCCAGCCCCTTAAGCTACTCATGTCATCTAACTTCAAAACATTCCTCCAGGCCACCCAACTAACTCATAACCAAATGTACCAAAAGCAAGCTGCAATAAATTTACAGAATCTACTAAACACATTCTGCAATTAAAATTCTAAGCAAAGGAAGACATAAGAGCAATATACAAGAATAGTCACAGGGTAGGGTATGGTGGCTCACACCTGTAATCCTAGAATTTTGGGAGGCTGAGGTGGAAAGACTGCTTGAAGCCAGGAGTTCAAGACCAGCCTGGGTAACAAAATGAGACCCTGTCTCTGAAAAAAAAAAAAAGCCTGGTAAAGTGGCATGCAACTATAGTCCCAGCTACTCAAGAGACTGAGGTGAGTGGATCGCTTGAGCCCAGGAGTCTGAAGCTGCAATGAGCTATGACCACACCACTGCACTCTAGGATGGGCAACATAGGGAGACCCTGTCTCTAAAAAAATTAAAATGAAATAAACAGAAAAGGATAGTCACATTGTAAGAACCAATCTTCTCTGAAATAATTGTAAAAAAAAAAAAAAAAAAAACCAAAGAAATAAAGAATAATACAAGACATAATCAAAATAACCACAGATCCCAGATAAAAACTGGTGGAATTCATCACAACTAGACTAGCCTTACAAGAAATCCCTAATGCCTCTGGAAGCACAAAGATAATAATCACCATTATGAAAACTTGCAAAAGTATAAAAGGTACTCATAGAGTAGATACACAAAGAAGGAAGAAAAAGAAAATTTTTATCTCTAAGGAAAATCACCAAATCACAATGATAAACATTAAGAGAGGAAGAAATGAAGGATGTACAAAACAATCAGAAAACAATTAACAAAATGACAAGAGCAGGTCTTCACCTATCAGTAACAGCCTTGAATATAAACAGATTAAACTCCCCACCTAAAAGTTATAGAAAGATTGAATGGATTAAAACAAACAAACAAACAACAACAACAAAAATCCCTATTACCTACCCAAATATATGCAGCCTGCAAAAAACTCACTTCACCCATAAACACACATATGGACTGAAATTGCAGGTATGGAAAAAAATATTCCACACAAAGCAAAACCAAACCCTGCAGAAATAGCTATACTTACATCAGATAAAATAGACAATAAATCCAAAACTGCAAAAAGAGACAAAGAAAATTATATAATGATAAGGAGATCAAAAGGCTAAAACAACTGGAAATATATATGCACCAAACACCAGAGCACCAAAATAAATAAAGCCAATATTCTTATATTTAAAGGGATCTCACACCTGTAATCCCAGCACTTTGGGAGGCCAAAGCAAGAGGAATGCTTGAGCCCAGGAGTTTGAGACCAGCCTGGGCAACATAGTGAGACCTTGTTACTAGAAATAATTACGAAATTAGGCTAGGCACAGTGGCTCATGCCTGTAATCTTAGAACTTTGAAAGGTCAAGGTGGGAAGATCACTTAAGTGCAGTTCAAGACCAGCCTGGGCAACATACTGAGACCTCACCTCTATTAAAGAAATAACAAATTAGCCATGGTGACACATAGCTGTAGTTCCAACTACTCAAAAGGCTGAGGCAGGAGAACCACCTCAGCTCAGGAGGTCGAAACTACAGTGAGCCATAATCGTGCCACTGCACTCCAGCCTGGGTAACAGAGTGAGATCCTGTCTCAAAAATAATTAAAAAAATAAAGGGGCACAGAGACTCTAATACAATAGTAGTTGGGGACTTCAGTAATCCAATCTCAGCACTGGACAGATCATCTAGACAGAAAATCAGCAAAGAAACATTAGATTTAGACCAACTGGCCTAACAGACATTTACAGAGCATTTCATCCAACAGTTACAGAATAAACATTCTCATCAGCATATTCTCCAAGATAGACCACATGTTAAACAAACAAACAAACACAAAAACCAAATCTCAACTAATTTAAAAAAATCATATCAAGAATCTTTTCTGGCTGGACACAGCACTTCATACCTATAATCCCAGCAGTTTGGGAGGCTGAGACAAAAGGATCGCTTGGGGCCAGGAATTCAAAACCAGCCTAGTCAACATAGCGAGACCCCATTTCTACAATAGAAAAAAAAAAAAAAAAAACTTTGGCATGGTGACACATGTAGTCCTAGCTACTCAGAAGGCTGAGACAGGGGCTTGCTTGAGCCTAAAAGTTTGAGGCTGCAGTGAGCCATGATCAGGCCACTGCACTCCAGCCTGGGCAACAGAGTCTCAAAAAAATATATTTCTGATCAAAATATAACCTTTTCTGACCCGAGCGGGGTGGATCATCTGAGGTCAGGAGTTCAAGACCAGCCTGGCCAACATGGTGAAACCCTGTATCTACTAAAAATACAAAAATTAGCTGGGTATGGGGGCAGGCACCTGTAATCCCAGCTACTCTGGAGGCTGAGGCAGAAGAATTGCTTGAACCTGGGAAATGAAGGTTGCAGTGAGCCAAGATAGTACCATTGTGCTGCAGTCTGGGTGACAGAGCAAGACTCCATCTCAAAAAAAAAAAAAAAAAAAAAAAACCCAAAAAATACAACAAGTTGGGCACAGTGGCTCACATCGGTTATCCCAGAACTTTGAGAGGTCGTATGAGGATTGCTTGAGGCCAGGAGTTTGAGACCAGCCTGGGCAACATAATGAGACCCTGTCTCTATTTTTTAAAATAAAATTTAAAAATAAAAAATGCTCAGTATCACTCATAATTAGGGAAATGCAAATCAAAACCACAATGAAATATCTCACCCCACTTAAAATGATTATTATCAAAAAGACAAAAAAACAGATACTGGAAAGGATGAGAAAGAGGACCACTAGTACACTGCTGGTGGGAATGCAAATTAGCATAACAACTGTGGAAAACAACATGGAGGTTATTCAAAAACCTAAAAATAGTTCTACCATATGAGTCAGCAATCCCATTGCTGGGTATACAACCAAAAGAAAGAAAATCGGTATATCAAAGACACAGCTACATGCCCATGTTTACTGTGGCACTATTCATGATAGTCAAGATATGGAATCAGCCTAAGTATCCTTCAATAGATAAGTGGGTAAAGAAAATGTGGTATGTATACACAATGAAATACTATTTGGCCATAAAAAGAACGAAACACTGTCATCATTTGCAGCAGCAAGGATAAAACTGAGGTCATTATGTTAAGTGAAACAAGCCAGGCATGGAAAATCAAGTATTGCATATTCTCACTCATATGAAAGCTTTGAAAATTGATCACAGGGAGGCAGAGAGTAGAATGATAGTTACTAGAGGCTGGAAAGGGTGGAGTGGTGCTGGAAAGATTTGGTTAATGGGTACAAAAACACAGTTAGATAGAAGCCAGGTTCAGTGGCTCACACCTATAATCTCAGCATTTTGGGAGGTCAAGGTGGGTGGATCACCTGAGGTCAGGAGTTCAAGACCAGTCTGACCAACATGGTGAAACCCTCTACTAAAAATACAAAAATTAGCCGGGCATGGTGGCAGATGCCTGTAATCCAAGCTACTTGGGAGGTAGAGGCATGAGGATTGCTTGAACCTGGGAGGTAGAGGTTGCAGTGAGCCAAGATCTCACTGGTTGCAGTGAGCCAGTCACCCAGGCTGGAGACGCCATTGCACTCCAGCCTGGGTGACAAGAGTGAAACTCCCTCTTAAAAATAATAATAATAATTAAAAAAAAACAAAAGGAATAAGTTCTAGTGTTCAACAGCAAAGTAGGGTCATTATAGTAATTCTCCTGCCTCAGCCTCTTGAGTAGCTGGGATTACAGGTGCGCACCACCACGCCTGGCTAATTTTTTTTGAGACAGTCTTGCTCTGTCCCTAGGCTGGGGCCTAAGTGCAGTGACTCAAACTCGGCTCACTGCACCCTCCACCTCCGGGGTTCAAGCAATTCTCCTGCCTCAGCCTCCCAAGTAGCTAAGATTAACAGCTGCACCACCAGCCTGTTCCTCTGGAGCTTTAAGACATGAGCCAGTTGCTATAGATTTCCTTGGGCTTACAGAAGACGGGGTTTCACCATGTTGGCCAAGCTAGTCTTGAACTCCCAACCTCAGGCATTCCACCCGCCTTGGCCTCCCAAAGTGCTGGTATTACAGGCATGAGCCACCATGCCTGCCCTAATTTTTATATTTTTAGTAGAGACAGGGTTTCACCATGTTGACCAGGCTGATTCAAACTCCTGACCTCAGGTGATCTGCCCACCTTGGCCTCCCAAAGTGCTAGAAGTATAGGTGTGAGCTACTGTACCTGGCCTCGACTGCATTTTAATAGGTTAAAAGCACAGTGATAAGGGACATAAAATATTGAGAGGGAAAAAAAGGCATAACTCTTGAGTTAACTCACCCACTGTCCCACAAACATAAAAAAGATTCTCCTATATAAGATTTGTTGGCCTGGGTAATGGGGCATATTCCATCTTCATACTAGCTGTACCTGTAATCACATTCAGTGATTGCTGAAGCTTTTCTCTGCCAGCTCATAGTTGTTGGCTTTTTGTTTTTTAGAGAAGGGGTCTCTCTAAAATTTTTTAGAGACAGGGTCTCGCTATATTGCCCAGGCTGGTCTCAAATTCCTGAACTCAAGGGATACTTCCACCTTGGCTTCCTGAGTAGCTGGGATTACAGGTGTGAGCCATCATGCCCTGCTCTTAGCTCACAGCTTTTAGCTCTTTTGAAAACCTCTATTTTACAGGTACCTGAGTGTGGCAGACACACTCTAAGGTAATCCCCAATGAGTCATATCCCTGTGCTAGCCTCTACTCTTGCTTCTAGGTACTAGAATATGGTAAAGGCAATGGGATGTTATTCCCACAAGGACATAACGTCATATAAGACTTGTCTAGAGATTCTCCTGCTTGCTTTGAAGAAGCTGCCATGTTGTGAGAGGCATCTGTGACTGAGCCATATGGCACAGAACTGTGGGAGGCTTCCAGAAGCTGAGTGGTGCCCAGCTGACAGTCAGCAAGAAACAGGGACCTCAGTCTATAAGAGTAAGAAACCCTATAAGCAGCCCTGTGAGATGGTAAATGTCTGTTGTTTGAAGGTGTTCAATTTGTTATGTGTTACCCAGCAACAGAACACTTGGGTATTAGTTAGGTATCAGCACTTTCCTAAGAACTGATCAGTAGGATGAATGCTAATTCTTGGAATTGTACTAAGTCTTTTCCTTTCGATATGGAACTTTACCAATGCTTACAATCTCATATGACCATTCACATTTTAGTTTGTGGAACCACAGTGAATTTTCCAGTGTGGATTTTGAAATTTTCTTCCATGTTCTTATCATCATCCTCCTCTCCCTGAGCTGCATCTTCTACCCTGTAACAGTAAATGCTGACGGTGGAATTCCTATTCTGCCAAGTAACTGCTACTGCCTAGTTTCCAACAACCTGAGAAAAAGTAGTAAGTGAAGCAGAAGTAATTTCCAAGTTCTAACTAAAGGTACAGTATAAAAAGAGCAGAAGGGCTGGCGTGGTGGCTCACACCTGTAATCTCAACACTTTGGGAGGCTGAGGTGGGTGGATCACTTGAGATCAGAAGTTTGAGATCAGCTTGGCTAACATGGTAAACCCTCTCTACTAAAAATATAAAAATTAGCTGGGCATGGGGCGCATGCCAGTAATCCCAGCTACTCAGGAGGCTGAGGCAGGAGAATCGCTTGAACCAGGGAGGCAGAGGTTGCAGTGAGCCGGGATCATTCAATTGCACTCCAGCCTAGGCGATAAGAGTGAGAGAGACACCGTCCTCCACCCACCCACCCCTACAAAAAATAAATAAAAAGAGCAAGAGGTTTTTACCATTAACGTCTCACCAGCCCTCTCCGAAGTTGTCAGGTCATTACATGAACCAAGATTGTGGCAGGCATATAAAGTGAATGGGCAGTGGTCAAGAAAGATGTATTTTACTTGAGACAAAACAATTGCAAATTTACAGAAATTAAGTAAGAGAAAGCACACTTACTCCAATCAGGTAGAAATTAGATGTTATTCAGCATAAAACTGGAGGAAGTAAAGAAAATTTCATCAACTCTAGGCATTTTTCAAAGGATTGCCTGCACCAATTTTGCCATGCACATAGGAAGTACCCTTTCTGATCCTTGACTCCTAAGCCACCAAGTCACTTTCTAATCTTTACTTTGGTTTCCCAGGTATTTCAAACTCAGGAAGGAGAAACCCTGGATGGGTGACACAAGTATTCCAATCACTGGAATTCCAATCACTGGAAAAAACTGCCTCACTGTAAATTACACTTGCAACCTGGTTTACAGTAATTACGATAAGATCACCACCCAGATGTGGTGAAGAGCTAATCTTGAGCAAGGCTCAGACCCAGCCTCTGTTACTGAGGTAGGCAAAGGACCTCAAAAGACTCCATCTACAGCCCTACTCCTAATGTAACTCTGAAACAGCTTTTAAACTTAGAACATAGTGTGTCCAAATCCCATTTGACATAGAATATTAGCATATAAAAATAACTTTTTTAAATGTCTGTAAAGATAGTATCCTTTCCATAACTGAATTACTGTATTTCACTGAATCTAAGCCACTGATTGTAAAACACATTATTTTATATATACAGATGGGGGAAAAACTGCCAATTGAACTTTGTCACAATGTTAAATAATCACTGATTGTAAGACATGTCCTGATTTCAGAGATGTTAAAAGTGTCGGGGCAAAAACTGCAACTTAAGAGTCAATGAAATGCAGTACCAAATTCAGGTAATTATTCAAATAAGGTATTAAACACTAAGTACATTAAATTGACATGTAATCATTTATCATTAGCACTTTTTTTTGTCTTTTCTTTTTTCTTTTTTTCATTAGCACATTCTTAAAGCTATTTATCATTTTGGTTTCACTTCTCATTTGAAATGAAGAATGGGGTCGGGGGAGCACTTGTACTAATTTCTGGCAGACATTTTGCACAAACTTTAAAACTTATGGATTCCCAATTTGGAAATCATCTCATTTTCATTTCTAGGATCACAGATCAGGAGGCGAGAAAAATGAGGCCCATGTTAAGTGACAGAGTGCAAGGCTAGGAGTCAAGGCTTGAAGCCAGGCCCCTAGGGCTCTGTTCTGTGTTCTCTTCACTGAAATGAGAAATCAGACGAGTCATGAGCATTCTTTGATCCAACCCTACAGATAAGGAAAAGCAATTAATAAAACCATCTCTCCATTTCTCTTTTACAAAACTATTCTCAACTTTCCTGGCAAAATATTGATACCTGATAATTTGTTCAACCGATGAATTCACCTCCTACATGGTCTCACTCTATGAGAATACCCAACTTCTCAAAGACAAACTACCTCTTTGCATGCTCTGAGGGGTAGAGACCATAAAATATTTCCTAATCAGTCACATGCCAAATACTAGCCTTATAACAATATCCCAGTGTATGTGTTTGAGACCATTTGGTTACTTATGGAAAACTCTGGGAATTACAGAACATTTCAAAACTTTTTAGCATTCGCTATAATTGGACCTAGAAATTTTAATCCCCAAAGCATGGTGAAATTCTGCTAATGTTCTGCTCTGAATGGCCTCCTTAGAAGTGGCAATTATATGTCAGTGAGTAATCCATCTTCTCTAAATGTCAGTCCCTTTTGTCCTGGTTGCTGGCATGTGCATCACAGGGGAGTTGCCAGTATTAACAGGAGAGGACTCAAACACCACTGCATTTGATGGGTTGGTTACAGATTTCAGCTGTGGACTCTGTCGAACTATTTCCAGATGTCTCTAGTATAGAATGCCTCATTGTATCATTCATTTCAATCACTTCAAAATCCATTTCATTCCATTTTTCTGCATCCTCCTCTTCATTCTCTTCCTCATATTCATTTAGCCCAGAGCCAGAGAGCAAAGCTTTCTGGTCCTCACTCTTTCTGTTTTCTTTTCGCTGGCGATCAAGAGGTAAAGTGGCTAATTTATACAACACAGGAAATAAAACACCAGTGGCTACTGCTGCTCCCAAAGAGGTATACAGCACTACAGGCAAATCAGGATACTTTCCCTGAAGAACTCCAATCATCGCAGGAATAGCCATTTCTCCCAGGGCAGCACCAATTACAAAAAATGCTGCAGATTTCCCATGGATGGTTGTGTACTGTTCAATCCAAGAAATACCACTGGGAAATGTGGTTGCCATTGAGGCCCCATACACTGAAGTTGCTATCCAGAGACAAACTGGGTTCTTGTCAAAAAGCACCAGAAATAAAGATGAAGTCAGGCTGCCAATGTTACTCAACACAATCATGGTTCCAGGTTGTAAGCATGTAGCAAAAAAGATTGCCAGGCCCCTGCAGGCTGCAAATGTCCCCCAGAAGATGGAGTTCAACCCAGCGGCTTCACTTTCTTTCATGCCAACATGGGTGGTTGCAAATGAGAAAACATAAGAGCCATATGTTACCTCGGCTCCAACATAGAAAAAGAAGAACAGAAAAAGGAGACAAAGAAGGGCATTGTGATATTTTGCTCTTCGAGATGTCTGAACAGATGCTCTTGCCTTTTCCTGCTTCGAGCTATTCTTTAAAAACAGAGCAAACAGAACGACAGAAACTACAAACATGTAAGTACCGATAACAGCATAAGCCCACAGTAAAGTCATATCATTAGGTACTCCAAACAGAACTCCTGAGTCAGCGTCAGACGATCGGTTGAGTGCAGGATGATGAAAGTCAGACTCTGTGTGGTTTTCAGCAGACACTGTTGGACGCAATGCCAGTTTAGCTAGCAGTGGAGCCAAAAAGGCACCCAAAGCAAAACAGAAGTGTAAGGCCTGCATATGTGGGGCTCCTTTGTCCCCCCAAAGAGCCAAGATAAGGACGTTACCACCTATCAATGAAAGATGGGAAAAGTTATTTAAGTTAAATATAGTAACTTATTTTTTTTTTAAAGTTCACTTATCAGAAAGGAGGTGAGTTTATTTCACATGGCACAAGCATTATAATATTCTAATTATCAAACACTGCAACTAAATTAACTCTGAAAAGGAACTCTAACCCACTACCACCAGACAACTCTAAGCATCATAACATCACATACTCATAAATCGAATGCTACAGTCTAGTAAACCACTACCTCCGAGAGCCAAGGACACTAGCAAGAGGCTTTTTATAATGCAGTTCTAACATCAGACTGGCGAAGAAATATTCACATATTAATATTTTACATATATATATTTAGAAGGCAAAATTTTATCATCAGATAGTAGCCAAATTACCAAAGTTTTCTGTACTTGCTCTTGGTAACCACTTGAGGAAAATTACTTACTTATGTATGTAACAGATGCAAAACGCACATCCAGGAACCTGAATACTCCAGGGTTCTGGTGTGCCCATTAGAGGAAACGAGGACACCGTTTAGCATCTGCATTTATACTGTCTAAACATCTAGGAGGAGAAAGGCAAGAGGCAGTACATCTTGGGCAATCCTTTTTTTTCAACAGATAATTTCAGGTAAATATATAATTCCACCCTATAATTTTATAACCAAATTAAGCCTGAAGTAAAATAAAGTATTTCCCCAACAGATCACATAACAGCAGCTCAGGGAAGGGAAGGGTAGAAAGCTGGTTTTAGGAAGAAACAAATGTCACCTGTGTTACTTAGTAGGTTTTAAAAGACATGATGATACGGGAAAAAATCTACCGCGGGAACTTTTGGGACAGAAACGAACAGAAAAGAAAGAGAGCCTAGTCCACAGCACGAATTTCTCTTGGCTTGGAAGTCAAGGTACATGTCAAGTTGGATTACTGCTTCTATGCTTTCTCAGCCAAACAGTGGTTCCAAACTTGGTTTAACCTATTAAACCGCCAATTCCTCCCATATGAGCATGATAAAGTTCTACCCCAAAATGAAAGGCTATTCACCTGCCCTGTAATTACTGACACAGGGTCCTTCCCTGTTGACACTGTAAATCAACCATCTCTCATAGAACAAAATGTCCATTTTAGAGTTGGCCGCTCAGAAATAGGCCCCCTAATTAGCAAGAACAGCTGCTAGAAGGGTGATTCACTCTGAGTGACTCCACGACCAACTCAGTAGGTCTGTGTCATTTTATGGGGCATTGCAAGTGATCATTTAACATTATTTATTGTTCTTCTTCTAATAGAAAGTCCCTACTCCCAGAGATGACATAGAAGAGCTCACTAACCTGTATCCAGAATGCCCATTGAAGCACCAAAGACAGACATCATGACAGTGAGTAATACTGCTGTCTTGCAAAAAGGAACAAGATAAAGACCAACTGTGGTAGCCAACATTGACACTCCTGAGAAGGGAGAAAGTCCACTATAAAAAATAATATCCATGCAAAGTCGTAGATAAGTCAACATCATAAATGTCCAAACATGCAAAATAAGGTCAAATTTAAATTAGGTAATGAGTAGATGAGAGTTCTTGCTTCTAAAAGTGGTTATTTATTGGAATTTTTATAATCTTTATGGACTATGAAATATAAATAATTATAACACAAATACATTTCCAGCACTGCTAATAATCAAGCTGTAAATTATACCACAAGGCAAAGTTCTACACCAAAAGAGATAAGCCAAAATTAAATTATTCACATTGAAGAACTTAAAAGGAATTTTTAGACATAAGGCAAAAGATTAAAAAGACAAAAATAAAATACAACTACTAGAGTGGGTTGTAGTAAAATTTACCAAATAAATTAGTTTGAGAAATAGGGAGGAAAAGATAAGAAATATGTTCTTTCTACCCACTTTGGAAATAAGAGGCATTATTTATTAATTCATTAATAACAAATTATTCTTCTTGTTTCCAAAAGAATTTTATCATATGAATCTAAATTTTCTCTAAATATTTCAATTTATTTTTTAAAAAAGCATATGTTAAAAGCTTTGCCAGGCCAGGTGTGGTGGTTCACACCTGTAACTTCAACATTTTGGGAGGCTGATCTTTTGAGCTCAGGAGTTTCAGACCAACCTGGGCAACATGGTGAAACCCCAACTCTACTAAAAATACAAAAATTAGTCAGGTGTGTTGGTGCACATCTGTGGTCCCAGCTAATTGGGAGGCTAAGGAGGTGGAGGTTGCAGTGAGCAGAGATCGCATCACTGCGCTTCAGCCTGGGCAACAGAGGGAGAGGAGACCCTGTCTCAAAAAAAAAAAAAAAAAGCAGCTTTGCCTTCTATTTCCGGGGTGAGACAGAGCCCTCTGGTGTTGTCCAACGACAACATGGGGCAGTAGGGACAAAAATGTAGCCTAGATCAGTTCACCCACCCTCCCACCTTCATTTCCAGTGCAGGATGCAGGCTGGGCAAGGTCAAGGAGCTCATGCTGATCTATGGTGGCCCCAGGAAATCTGCCTAAACCCTGATAAGCAGAGTTTTTTGGACGACCAGTATATGATCCAGGAGTGGTACCTAAATTATACTGGTTGGGAAGGCTAAGGATTGCTAACAGACTTTAGAGCTAATTTAAATTTCCAGAGGGCCCCAGCACAGATTCCCTCTAACTGTCAAGGTGAAAGCAGGTACCAGGGAAACCCAACTGCCATTGAGGACACCTAAACACTACCCATTTCAGCTGCCAACCATTCTGCATGCTAGTGCTTTCATATTTTCAAAGACAAGTTGTAAATTCACTGACAGTCATAAAGAAGGTAAACTTAGCATTTACTTACCCAAAAGTAAAAAATGATTCATGACGTCAACAAGAACTCCACCAAGAACTGAGCCACTCAAATATCCAAAGGCACGACCCACAAAAATGAAAGACAGACTACTGATATTTCGGTTCACATTTGTTGCCAAATCTTGAAACGTGGGTCCAAGTATAGCAACACTCAATCCCTAAAATTAAAAAAAAAAAAAGCTTTTACTTACAATAATTAAAATAACATCTAACTATGTGGTAGCTTCTTCCACTTTAAAAGAGGGGGACAGGGCTTGGGATTTACAATGTAATGCAGGGAATTAGACTACTGTTTTTTTACTTTTGACTAAAACTCTTTTTTTTTTTTGACACTTCTCAATTTTTAAGAAATTAATTTTGTTGTTGCAATCCTGTTTCTTTTCTGAACAATATCTTTAAAAGACTATTCTGTATTGTTAATAAAATGTAATATTAAAACTATTATTGAAATAGTTTTGTATATTTTGAAATATACTACCTGTACAAATAAGAATTTTTGTTAAAAATTTAAATAGCCGGGCACAGTGGCTCACACCTGTAATCCCAGCACTTTGGGGGGCTGAGGCAGGCTGATCACGAGGTCAAGAGTTCGAGGCCAGCATGGCCAACACAGGGAAACCCCATTTCTACTAAAAATATGAAAATTAGCTGGGTGTGGTGGCATGCACTTGTAGTCCAGCTTCTCTGGAGGCTGAGGCAGGGGAATTGCTTAAACTTGGGAGGCAGAGGTTGCCATGAGCAGAGACTGTGCCATTACACATCACTCCAGCCTGGATGACAGAGACTCTGTCTCAAAATAAATAAATAAAGTTAAGTTAGGCGCGGTTAACAGCTGTAGAGGCTGACTACAGGCATGGATTGTGCCTGTAATCTCAGCAATTTGGGAGGCAGAGGTGGTAAGATTGCTTGAGCTCAGGATTTTGAGATCAACCTAGGCAACCCCATCCCTACAAAATAAAAATTTAAAAATACAGCCAGGTGTGGTGGTGCATGCCTGTAGTCCCAGTTACTAGGGAGGCTGAGGTGGAAGGACTGCTTAAGTAAGCCCTGAGGTCAAGGCTGTAGTGAGTTCTGACTGAGCCACTGGGAAACATCAAAACATCAAAATGTTATTCCTTTTTTTTTGGTGTTGTTAAACAGCAGTATTTCTGGATGCACACATGGGGTCCTTCCCCAAACTATACATATAAAACATGCTGGAGATAAACAATTTAAATGTTTCTAAATCTACAGTTTTCTTCCAAGACATCAGAATTACAGTCAGTAAAGGTTGCTTAGAAAATATTACATGCCCAAGTATAGAATGACTTTAACAACAAAACTTTACTCAAAGACAATGTACTGTTAGCAAGAAGATTACAGTTGACTTTCAGAGGAAATTCATTAGACACTTAAAAAAATGTTTCTAATCAGTCTACATTTCCAGAATAACGATTCTAATTGCCCTGCTCTGCTCTAAATGCATGAAGTGCGCCCCTCTCCCCTCGCCCAATCATTAACAGTCCAAGACTAAGAACCAATGTGGGCCCAGGTGCACAGCAAACACCTAGTACTTCGAGAGAAGTCTGAGCACAGAATCCAATCAAATTAGTTCATGTCTTCAAAGGATTTACAACAGACCTGACACTCAGTGAGGACTACCAAAAGTCGAAGTTATTTCTTTCTTCACCCCTCCCCACCACCCCTAATCAAAATACTCTAAAGAAACAATTCTGGCTCAGAGTCCCTGAGATACTAAGTGACCACAAATGACTCTTCAGAGGACTCATCCTCCCAACTCAAGGATCATATATCAAGTGATAAGAGCGAGGTTTCCCAAAAGTGAATCGAGGGGCGGCCCAGAGGTTTGGCAAAAGTCGCTTCTGGCCTTGCAGTTTGCTCCAGGAAAAACATTTAAGAATCTCAAGTTGGTTTTATTAATAAATAGGGCTGTGGGCAAAGTAAGAGACATATTCCCGGCCCTATCATATTCCTGGCTGGTTAAGTAACCAGCTGTGTGATCCAGAAAAGTCACTTTCGCTTCTGGGCCTATTATCTGCAAAATTAAGCGGTTGGATGAATTAAGTCAGACCACCAGGAAGAAGAAAAGCAGTTTTCCTGTGTCATAATTTGGGGGTTGAGTGATGGGGTGAGAGCAGTGGCCAAAGCCCTGGGCAACTTGCAACCTCCCATCCCACGAAGAAGTAGGAAGGCTTGCTGGGCCGGGCGCGGTGGCTCACGCCTGTAATCCCAGCACTTTGGGAGGATGAGGCAGGTGATCACCTGAAGTCAGCAGTTCGAGACCAGCCCGGCCAACATGGTGAAATCCCATCTCTACTAAATATACAAAAATTAGCCAGGCATGGTGACGGACGCCTGTAGTCCCAGCTACGTGGGAGGTTTAGGCAGGAGAATCGCTTGAACCCGGGAGGCGGAGCTGCAGTGAGCTGAGATCGCACCACTGCACTCCAGCCTGGGCAACAGAGCGAGACTCCGTCTCAATAAAAAAATATAAAAGGCTTGCTGGAGCTGAAAAACAAATTCAGAAAATCTCTTTTGCACTTATATAATAACACTCCAACTTTAGAATTGTGCCCATTTTCCAGATGATAAAACTGAGGCCCACACAGATTAGGTAACGCGCCTAAGGTCAGTTTGCAAGTGGCGAAGGCGAGACTCGAACGCCCCGTCCTGGGAGGGTTGCAGCCCGGGATCTCACCAGCCCCAGGAAGGAGGCCAACAGGATCACAGTGGTGAACCACCGCAGCATGCTCCTGGTCCCACCGCTCGGCTGGGAGACCGCCACCGTCTCTGGCTCTTTCTCATTCTCCGCCGGGGCCTCAGGCTGCAGGAGCCGCTGCCCTGCAGCCGGGGGCCCGGCCCCACGGAGCTCCACTTCCAACTCCAGCTCGGCGGCTCCAGAAAAGTCGTCTTGCTGCCGCCGCGCTTCTCACTTCTCAGCGGAATCTCTAGAGCTCGGAGACTAGCACTGGCCCCGCCCCCAGGCCCGGCTGTCCCTCGGGCGCCACTTCCCACTGGACCGCCCAAGCCCGGACCGCGAAGGCGAATTTCGCAACGCTGCTGGGGTTCTGGTCAGCGGACGCGCGCCCTGCGACACACACGGCGCCTGCGCGGGTCACGCGGCAGAAATGTGGCCTCTCGGCGACCGGAACCGCGCCTCAAGCCGGAAGTTGATGTGGTTGCCTAGGAGACTGGACGCGGCTCTCTAGCCTCGGCATCTTGCTTAGTTGAGCCCACAGAGGCTGGCGGATGTGCGCCCCTTGGCGGAGCGAGCCAAAGCCGCAGCCTGGAACCAGAGAATCAAGAGGTAAAACGCGGCCAAACCATTATGAGGAAAATGGGCCAAGAATTGAACGAAAGTGCCTCGCGCCGGCTCCCCGGGTCTCCTGGGGAGCAGAGGGAGCCTGAAGATCTGGTCCTTATATAGCTTTCTGAAATCCCTGAGATGCGTCGTGAGTCGTTCATCTTTCACTCCACGTATTTGTTGAACTTAAGTTTTCACGTATTTTATCTCAACCCTCACAAAACTCCAAATTCCACATTATCCCCGTTGTACTGATGGAAAGATTAAGTCATAGAGAATAAGTAACAATTTGCCCAAGCTCAGTCATCGAATTAGTGGCCCTAAATAAACAGTGTAGCTCAAGAAAGAAACCGGGATCCAAAGCTGTAGTTTCAAAGCACACTCCCGCCCCAATTCCTGAAATAATTCCATCGTTGTAAAGAAGAGGAGCATGGCATCGATTTGAGGAATTGCTTCCTTTTGCTCTTTAACAAAGCGGACCACAGCCTCAAAAGGTCATATACTTTTCTTTATCGTCTACTTGAACTGTTCCTTTCCACCTGATTCTTCCAACTTTCATCCACTTAGGTTCCCAGACTACGCACCTTAGTCTTACCATTCCTTGCAACTCATCTCTCCAGCCTTATTCATTTAGTCATTAAGTCTTTCCCCCACCTGCACCCCCGCTTTTTGTTTTTGTTTTTGTTTTTTGAGACTGAGCCTATGTCACCTAGGCTGGAGTGCTGTGGCGCGATCTCGGCTTACTGCAACATCTGCCTCCTAGGTTCAAACGATTCTTCTGCCTCAGCCTCCTGAGTAGCTGGGATTACAGGCACCCGCCATCACGCCCAGCTAATTTTTGGGTTTTTGGTAGAGACGAGGTTTTACCATGTTGACCAAGCTGGTCTCGAACTCCTGACCTCAAGTGATTCGCCTGCCTCAGCTTCCCAAAGTGCTGGGATTACAGGCATGAGCCACCACGCCCTGCCAAGCATTTCTTTTGGCAGGTCAGTTGACATTCCTTAATATAAGAATGTCTTTATTTCACTTTGATTCCTCAAAATATTTTCACTGGAAATAGAGTTCTGGGCTAACAGTTATTTCCTTTCAGTACAGAAAGATGAGTTTTCTGTTTGAGTTTTGCCACCCAACAGTTCCCAACTGGGGCCTCTCCTCAGGACAAACCACGAGAAAAGAAAAAAGCCAGGAAATTCATCCTTTTACAGGTTTCTAAGTTTTGACTCCCTACTACAATTCTTTATTTACTTTTCAGAGTCTGCAAGTAGTTGCTATTTATATTTTGTCAGGAGTCTTTTAGTTGTAATCAGTGAGAGAGAGGGACTGAAGTAAGCTAATGACGCCAAACCAGGACGTTTTCTACCTGTCTTTTGAGAATCCATGTTAAAAAAAAAAAAAAAACAAATAAAAACAAACAAACAAACAAAAACATTACTTCGGTGTCAGTCTTTTCTGACCCGCCTTTCATTCTTGACGCTGGTATACTCTCACTACTTCCTATATAGTTGTGCTGCTCCTAAATCTTTTCACAGGTTTTACCTCATGTTACAGTTCTTTTAGCACTTACCTTTAGTTCCTTAGTAGATTATAAAGTCAATGAGATTGAAACTATGGGTGTTATATGTCTCTCTCCTAACACTGTATTACATAATAAATATTCCCTGACCGAATTGATTTATTACCTAACTGAATTGAGGTTCAGTAAAGCAACTGTAAAATTAAATATTTTAATTCACCCTGATTAACTGTAAAAAAAAAAAAAGCCTTCTCTAAATGGAAAGATCTACTTTCTGATTCTGATTCTTTATTCCCCACTTCCCTCTTGAAAGCAGCAGGATATTTTTTCCAGTTGCCTCCAGAGGTCACCCACTGCCTTTCAGGGGAAAAAAAAATTATATATATATATGTGTGTGTGTATAAACTACAGCATTGTTTCATGCAGATTTCTCTTAGATCAATAGTAAGGATCAAGTTTTTTTTCTGAAAGGCAATTTTGGAGAAATAAAAGTGTTTATGAGCCACATTTTGTACTGAAAATAAATATAGCTTTAAAAGTATTTTACAATATATATGACTTAATTTATTGAAAAGGAAAATATCTGGATTTTAGTCACTAATCTGGTACTATCTGGGTGTATTTGTGAAATAGTAACTAGGAGGCAGGTTTTTAATCTTTCAATTTAACTTTTTTTGGGTGAGAGAGAGAATTTAGATAGATCATGCTTGGAGACTGCATATCACTGTGAGGACCTATTTAATTTTTATTCTCCAGAAGGACCATCCTTTTTACTTATCATATGATGTCCAATTTGTGTTTACAGTGCCTTATGAAGAACTAAGTGTCACCATAATGGTTTCTTTCTGTATACTAAACTATCATTCTTTAACTTCACTGCTAAAAACCAAGTCTATTAAAACCATCTCTCATGAAGATTTAATTTCAGTAAGAACTTTTATGGCTTATATTATGTGCTTTGAAAAGTTGAAAATGATGTTGAAATCATGACATTGGTGATGTTTGATAGAATATATTATCAAAAATTAGAACTTAAATTTTTCTTTACTTTTTTTTTTTTTGAGACAGTCTTGATCTGTCACCCAGGCTGGAGTGCAGTGACATGATCATGCCTCACTGCAGTGTCAACCTGCAGGGCTCAATCAATCCTCTGGCCTCAGCCTCCCAGTAGCTGTGACCACAGGCATGTACCACATGCCTGGCAAATTTTTGTATTTTTTGTAGAGATGGGGTTTTGCCATGATGCCAAGATGGTAGAATTTTAACTGGATTCACTATAACATTTAGGTCTACAGCATTCTTTGACTCCACCAACATATGGGTATCCTATGCTGTCTTGATCAGACAAAATCTTTGCTGACTGTCCTATTAATAACCAAAATCAGTGATTAAGAAAATAAAAACAAAGCAACCGAAAGTGAGAACATGGCAACTGTAGGCACTATGAGAACAAAAATGAATTCCTGTTAAAAGTGCTTCAGAAGCAATTAGGATCATCTGCCACAAAAAAGGAAACCACTTTAGGGTTTTTGCTGCCCTCTAAGCAAAATGGTCTTCCTCCGTCTGTATGTGGAGAAGGCCACTTACTCAAAGGGCTGCATACTTGGTCATTTATTTAGTCACCAGTTATTGAATACCTACTAAGTGCAAAGCATTGCTCTAACAGTGAAACACCAGACAAAATTTCTGCCCTCATGGATAGACAATGAAGAAGTACATTTGTAATATGATGTCAGACAGCAATAAGTTCTCTAAAGAAAAATAAAGCAGGATAAAGGGCATAGAAAGTGATGACAGGGGTTATTTTAGATCAAGGTAGAGTTGGGGGAACGCTCCTGTGAGGGTGACTGACACGTGAACAGAAGTCTAACAAATGAGGGAACCAGCCATGCAAGAACATTTTGGAGAGAACAGCAGGTGCAGAGATTCCATTGCAGGAATGAGCTTGGTGTGTTGGAAAAACCAAAAAGGCCAGAGCGGCTGGAGCAGCATGAAGACAGACTTGGTAGAAAATGACACATGAGAGCAAGTAAGGTCCTGATCATGCAGGGCCTTATGTTAAAGACTTTCTGGGTGCACTTGGAGGAGTACTCTAGGGGAGAAGAGCAAGATGAAGAACAGAGATAACAGAGACCTAATTAGGAGGTTAATTGATTAGGTCAGATTTGTTTAGGTGATCAGACTGGTCAGATTTGGGAAATCTACTGAAGATTTAAAAAACGACATTTGCTCATGGGCTGGGTGTATGACAGAAAGAATATCAAGATGACTTCAAGGATTTTGACGCAAGCAACTGGTGAGTAGCGGATCAGATGGCAAAGATTATGGAATGAGCATGAATTGTCCTAGGACACGGAAGGAAATCAGGAATTAAGGTTGAACATGTTAAGATTAAGGTATTTATTAGGTAATTAAATGAAGGTATCAAGTGGAAAGCGGGATATCCAGCTCAGTGGAAGGATCAGAGCAATTGAAACAAAGTGGGAACTATCAGCATGTAGATGATATTTACTACCATGAGACCAGTTGAGATCACTGAAAGTGTGAATCTAGATATTAATAGAAGGGGATGAAGGACTAAGCCCCGAGCACATCTCATGTATACAGGTGTGAAAGATGAGGAATATCCTGCCAAGAAGACTAAGATAAGAGGAAAATCAGGAGAGTGTGTATGGTGTAAACAAAAATTCAAGAAGGCAGGTGTGGCCAACTATAACTTCCTATGGAGAAGACATTGGATTTATAGACTCAAGCACATATTCTTGAACAATTATGTAACTTAGCCTTGCTTTCCAAATGCATGGGTTGAACTAGATGATCTTTGAGGTTGCTTATAATTCAAAGTTTGATAAGAGCAGCAAATAACTTAAAAATTTAAAACTATAACCCCTCCCAAAAAAAAACTATCCCTTATTCTCATTTGTGTCCTGAAAGTAAAAAAGCAACTCGAAATTGGTGTTGTAGTACTGTTTTTCCCTTTTCCCCAGATTGGGGTTATTGTTCAAAGTTACATTTTACATAATTATTTGAAAAGGTTGTAAGTAAATGAAGTGTCTTAATAATCCTTTTTCTTTCTTTTTTTTTTTTTTTTTTTGAGACAGGGTCTCCGTCTGTCTCCCAGGCTAGAATGCAGTGTGTAATCATAGCTCACTGCAGCCTCAAACTCTTGGGCTCAAGCAGTCCTCCCACCTCAGCCTCCTGAGTAGCTAGGATTACAGGTGTGAGCCACTGTGCCTAGCTTTTGTTTTAATAATTCCTTAACAAAATTGTCATATCTACATAGGACATAGAAAGAGTTATGCAAAACTCCATTGTAGACATCTATGAATAATTGATTTAGAATGGCTGAGGGAAGGGGACTAACAGAGATTTTGTGGGGTTTTTCTCTGGTGGGAGGACAGGGTCTCACTCTGTCACCCAGGCCAGAATGCAGTGGTGCAGTCATGGCTCACTGCAGCCTTGACCTCCCAGGCCTGATTGATCCTCCCAGCTCAGCCTCCTGAGTAGCTGGGATCACAGGCATGTGCTACCATGACTGGCTAAGAGTGAGTGTGTGTGTGTAGATGAGGTTTCACTGTGTTTCCCAGGCTTGTCTTCAACCCCTGGGCTTGAGAGATCCACTTGATTTGGCCTTGAAAAGTGCTGGGATTACAGGTGTGAGCCACTGTGCCCAGCCTTAATAGAGATTTAGGATGAGCAAAACTACCCGAGCATCCACAGTCCAAGCCACCCCTTGGTACTATCCTTGATACTGCAAAGGCTCAAAATAAAGTGAAAAATACAGCCCTAAGAACTTAGATCTAGCTTTCAGTTCTCTTCAGGGAAATTATGTGCAGCAGAAAGTGTTTACCCAACCCAGCTAATGGGAAGCTGGGTAAAAGTCAGCTCCATTGGCTCTTGGCTTTAGATACAAATGCTTTTATTTTTCTCTCTCTCTATTTTTGAGACAGAGTCTGGTTCTGTCACCCAGGCTGGAATACAGTGGCTCAATCTTAGCTCACTGCAACATCCACCTCTCAGTTCAAGCGATTCTCCTGCCTCAACCTCCTGAGTTGCTGCGACTACGGGCACGTGCCATCACGCTTGGCTCATTTTTTTTTTTTTTTTTGTATTTTTAGTAGAGATGGGTTTTCACCGTGTTAGCCAGGATGGTCTCAAACTACTGACCTTGTGATCCACCCGCCTCAGGATTACAGGCATAAGCCACTGCGCTGGCAGAGATACAAATGCTTTTTATCTATTGTCTCAGTGGGTAGACCTACTGGGAGCCCAGTGAGAGGGAGGTGAAACAGTCAATAGACAAGAATGATCAAATTGAGTTGCTAAAGGGGCCTGATGAAGAATAGAAGCAGAGATGAGAAGCCAAAACAAGGGGTTTGAGAAATCACAAGAATGAGGAGTGGCCAGGCGAGGTGGCTCACGCCTGTAATCCCAGCACTTTGGAGGCCAAGGTGGGTGGATCACTTGAGTCCATGGCCTAGCCAACATGATGAAAGCCCCATCTCTACAAAAGTCGCTTGAACCCAGGAAGTGGAGGTTATGGTGAGCCAAGAATGGACCACTGCTCTTAAGCCTGGGTGACAGAGTGACTCTGTCTCCAAAAAGAAAGGAAGAAAGAGAGAGAGAGAAGAAAAGAAGAAAGAATAAGAGGAAGAAGAGGAAGCAGATGAAGAAGAAGAAGAGGAGGAAGAAAGAAGAAGAAGGAGGAGGAGGAGAAGAAGAAGGAGAAAGAAGAAGAAGAAAGAAGAAGAAAGAAGAAGAAGGAAGAAGAAGAAAGAAGAAGGAAGAAGAAGGAAGAAGAAGAAAGAAGAAGAAGAAGAAAAAGAAGAAGAAGAAAAAGA
Organism: Cheracebus regulus; assembly: GCA_963574635.1. Taxonomy (NCBI): domain Eukaryota; kingdom Metazoa; phylum Chordata; class Mammalia; order Primates; family Pitheciidae; genus Cheracebus; species Cheracebus regulus. The sequence goes on along the minus strand of CAUYQU010064982.1, from coordinate 9,961 downwards.
AAGAAGAAGAAAAAGAAAGAAGAAAGAAAAAGAAGAAAGAAGGAGAAGGAGTGGTGGTTAAAGTTAAGGCAGGGACATGGACCTCGCATGCAAAATAGCATGTTCATAAATTCAAAGTTACATATGGTTTATATTATGTCAGTTGCCACTAAATAGTTTATAATATTACTATATTTCTTGACAATTAGAGAACATTAATTATATAATCTAAAATATTACTAAATAATGTTATTGAATCTCCCTTGTTACATTCCCAACTGTTTCCTGGCTTTTCTGATAATTTCGTTAAGAAGCAAAATAATCTTTCACAATATTGTTTTGTGTTTTTAATGCAGGTAACATGCCTTCATGATGGTTACTTGTTATAACTGAATATTGTCTCTCATTCTTATACTCAAATAGAGACCATAATTATTAAACCTAAAAAAGCTCTGTTTGTGATGAGTTGTACATATTAAATTCTATAAATAATAAAAATAAAATTCTGTATATTGGTGCTGCCATTTAGAGATGACAAAAAGAAGAAGAGAGATTAAGGGGGAAAGAATGACGAATGAGTGAGACATATCAGCTAGCTACTTAGGCTAGACCCCAAGGCTAGATCGCTTCAGAGCTCAGCTTTCCAAGGTCAGGAACTCAGTTACTAGTTATTTTTAGCTCATCCAGAACTGATCAACTCCCAAAGAACTGACTGTTATGACCAGGCCTACAAGATAGGAATTACAAACAGAGTGGCATGCCCCATGGCTAATATTCCCAAGGCACCCCTTCCTGGTAAATAAGATCAGTCTGGAAGCCAAATGATAAATTAGGCAGAGGGTCAGCAAACTATCACGTACAGGCCATATCTAGCCACATCCTGATCTTGTAAATAAAGTTTGACTGGAACATAGGCTTGCCTGTTTATGTACACATTATCTGTGGCTGAGTTTACACTATAAAGACAAAGTTGAGTAACAGTGACAGAGACCTCATGGTCCAAAAAGCCTAAACTATTTACCATCTGTTCCTTTCCAGAAATAGTTTGCCAACAACTTTATTAGAAGATCCTTTATGAAAGCAAAATTCAAGCAGAAGGGATTATGTATGTCCTTAAAATTGTGAAACCAGATAAATTGGGTTTTTTTCCCACTGTCAAGCTAATTTTTTAGCTGTGTTAAAAAAAAATCAGAATCCTAGAAGTTTGGGGGGATATAATGATGAATTCTTATCATCCGATACTCTTTAAAAAATTATATCCCCAACACAAAGAAAGAACAAACAATAAAGAAAAAGAAAAAAGGAACATATCCTCGACTTTTCAATTGTAAGTCTTCCCATTAGTTTATCTTCCATTGTTATGATTTTAAGTCATTGCCTTTCCTTCCAGGGAGCTAATTTAGGTCTGTGCTAAGATTTAGACAGCACCCTAGTTTTATGACCAATATTCCTACAGATCATTTCTTTCTTTATTCTTTTCTCAGATTTCCATAGATAGTGTGCATAATATTATTACATAAATTACATAATAAATTACATAAATACTGTGCATTTCAAGTTGGTTTTTGTTAGTTTACAAATGTGACGTTTGCCCTGCATTTCAGGAGTGATGTTTCTGACTTTGTCTATAAACTCTTGAGTGTACCATGTCTGTAGTTACCAGATCAAGAGCATCCCATAACATGCACTGACCATCCCAATTTCTCAGTATTCAGTCATATGAGGGTAAATTTTACTATAGGTCAAAGAGGTTCAAATGAGCTGTTGTTAGTGACTTTCAGGCCTCATGTCAGCTAGCTATCAATTTATTGCCTCTCAGCTCCAAATCCAGCCGTAAGTACCTGCTCTGCAATAAGGGAGTGGACTCCTTTACAGAGAGCACAATGTTACACTTCTCACTATAGGATGCTAGAGGGACATTATAGGAAGAAGGGGCTTCTTGTCTTGGTTCTCATGGGCTGCATTTTTCATTTTCTTGCTCCCGCTGTGCAGTTCAACTGCCAAGAGTATAAGGGGTTGGTGGGGAGGGAGGTATTCATCCAGTGGTGCTCTGTGCCATCTGTGCTCAGTTCAGCCTGAAGGCCTCTTGCTGTCAGTAGCTCCCTACTGCACACCTGCCCACCAGCCTTAACTCATCTCTGCTCCAAAGGTTGTTTTCCACAGCCCTCCTGACATACACCTCACACACCCCTGGCCACACCACCCTTGCCAGCAAGCAGACCCTGATACCCTGACTCTACACACGTCTACCTTCAAGTTTATCAGCAAAGATGGAATTCTAATTATGAAAGATATCTAAATCATTGACATTTAGTTGTAATTTGATGAAAATGCACACATTTGCATCATACCTTGGTATCCGTTACTTAGGTTGAAAATCTCAGGAACCATATGTGTACTAAAAAACATAAAAGTATTCATTTACCTTGCTTTAGTAATTCCATTCTAGGAAATCCAGCTTAAGGAGATTATCAGAAATATAGAAGAAAACGTTTACTAAAATGATCGTAGCAGCATTCTTTTTTGGGGGAGGGTGCGGATGGACTTTCGCTCTTGTTGCCAGGCTGGAGTGCAGTGGCGTGATCTTGGCTCACCACAACCTCCACTTCCTGGATCAAGTGATTTTCCCGCCTCAGCTTCTCAAGGAGCTGGAATTACAGTCATGCACCGCCACGCCTGGCTAATTTTGTATTTTTAGTACTTTTTTATACTTTTTGGTAGAAATAGGATTTCACCATGTTAGCCAGGCTAGTGGTCTCAAACTCCCGACCTCAGGTGATCTGCCTGCCTCGGCCTTTCAAAGTGCTGGGATTACAGGCATGAACCACCACGCCTGGCCAGCATTCCTTTTAATAGAAAAATTTAAAACAATGCAAATGTCTGAAATGTAAAAATGAGTCAGGTGTGGTGGCTCACGCGTGTAATCCCAGAACTCTGGGAAGCGAGGCAGGAGGATCCCTTGAGGCCAAGGGTGTGAGACCAGCCTGGGCAGCATAGCTGGACACTGTCTCTATTTTAAAAATACTAAAAAAAAAAATTTATGTAACAATGATAAAAATAGGATGGTAATGGTTCTACAACATTGTAAATGTACTTAATGCCAATGAACTGTACAGTTAAAAATGGTAAAATGGGCTGGGCACCGTGGCTCACATCTGTAATCTCAGCACTTTGGGAGGCCGAAGCGGGAGGATCGCTTGAGCCCAGCCTGGGCAGCATCACAAGACCTCATCCCTACAAATAATGAGTGAGTGAGTGAGTGAGTATCTGGGACAAGCTCAGGCCAACTGCGCAGCTCCCAAGGTCATTTTTTGAAGTTAAGTAACTCTTCACGATCTTTGGCTAACGTCCTTAACTTTAGTTTCAAATGGATTAGTCACCTCATCTGGTAAGTTCCTCTAAATCTTTAATCGTCACATCTTTTTGAATAGCACCCAAATAAGAACAATATATTTCAAAATTGACATCTTCATTTTTTTGTTGTTGAGATAGCATCTCACTCTGTCACCCAGGCTGGAGCACAGTGGTGGGATCATAGCTCACCACAGCCTCAAACTCCTGGGCTCAGGTGATCCTCTCACCTCAGCCTCCTGAGTAGCTGGAACCACAGGCACATACCACTATGCTCAGCTAATTTTCCCATTTTTTGTAGAGACAGGTTCTCACTATGTTGTCCAGGCTGCTCTTGAACTCCTGGGCTCAAGTGATCCATCTGCCTTGGCCTTCCAAAGTGCTGGGATTACAGGTATGAGCCACCATGCCTGGCCAAAATTGACTTCATTAAGCCTGTTCTTGCTTAACTGCTACAAAGATGGAAATTATAAAAATTCTTATGAAATCAAGTATTTTAAATAATGTAAGTTTATTGGTAATGTTTTCATTTGAATGAGAGTGCAGTATAAGAAGGAACTTCATTAACTTTTCCCATGTATCTGGAATATATGTCAGATCACTTCAAAATATTTTAATTTTTATGTTTAAATTTCAGTGATGGAAGAAAAACATCAGTGGTGTTCATAGTGAACAAAACAGTTTTAAACATTATGCTCTGGAGAGCCATTTTACTTATGTGTATAGGACAAGGCATTGAAACTTCTTTATTGTCATTGCAGTTTATGAAATAATTTATGTTTCAGCAATCACTTAATTTTATTCCTTGTTTATTAGCCACTGACAATATTCAGTGATTTTGAAGTGTTTTAAGATTCTTAAAGACTAAGTATTGTTGATGAATAATTCAGTGAATTGCAAAAACACTTTATGCTACTTTAAGTTGGTTATAAACCCATATTGCCAGCAATCATGGTTATCTCATGTGTCACAAAACAATGACATTAAAAGATAATTTTTTTCATACTTTTTTTGAATTTGTTGCTATACTCATTGTTAGTATGTTTGGAAATAAGTTTTCCTTTGTGATTTTTTTTTTTTTTTTTTTTTGAGATAGGGTCTCACTCCATCATCCAGGCTGGAGTGCGGTGGTACGATCTCAGCTCACTACAACCTCTGCCTCCTGGGTTCAAGCAATTCTTCTGCCTCAGCCTCCCAAGTAGCTGTGATTACAGGTGCCCGCTACCTGTCCGGCTACTTTTTGTATTTTTAGTGTGGATGGGGGTTTACCATGTTGGCCAGGCTGGTCTCGAACTCCCAACATCAGGTTATCTGCCTGCCTCAGTTTCCAAAAGTGCTACAACCTTTATGATTTTTAAATTCCTGTCAGATGCGGTGGCTCACACCTGTAAGCCCAGTACTTTGGGAGGCCCAGGCGAATGGATCATGAGGGCAGGAGTTCAAGACTAGCCTGGCCAACGTGGTGAAACCCTGTCTCCACTAAAGATACAAAAATTAGCCAGGCGCGGTGGCAGGCACCTGTAATCCCAGCTACTTGGGAGGTTGAGGCAGGAGAATTGCTTGAACCCAGGAGGCGGAGGTTGCACTGAGCTGAGATCGCACCACTGCACTCCACCCTGGGTGACAGAGCAAGCCTCCATCTCAGAAAAAAAAAATCCTTATGAACATTACATATGCATGTGATAAAGATTAGTTATCATGCACAATGCTTTCATCCACTTCTAATGAAATTGACTTGACTGCAAGTGATAACATGGCTAATTTTCCAAAATCTTTTTTGCCATCTCAATTTTTGAAACAGTACCATTGCTCAATGACATAGAAGAAATTATTTCAATTTGATTTCTTTTTATCTTCATACTAATAACCTCTCACACAGCTGGCAAAATCCATTTTTCCTTAACATTGTGTGGCTTACCACATTTTTCAAGCATTTGTGCTATTCTGAAAGAAACAATAAAACCATCTTTCTCATTAGGAAAAATCTGTTAAACATTCCATTGATAGTAAGACAGCTTTCAAAGTTCCTAGGATGCTGCATCTCTGCCAACTTATTGCTATGTTTCTTTGTAAAGTGGTCTCTTAATCTTCATGGTTTCATTGCTTCTTGAGAGAAAAACATGTTAACAAAATGGAAATATTGGTAACTCTTCATTTGTGGACAAAGATTTAAGACCTAATTTGAAATACTCAACTGAATATTGATACTTTTCTTCATAATTAATGAAATAGGACTAAATAAATATATTCATATAGGTAGAGAAAATCATTAAAAGTGCAACATTATAATTACAGACTGAGTTGTAGTAGGTATCAACTACTCAAATACCATGAGTGACAGCATTGCCTTTGATGATTTTCCAAAATGAAGAACCAATTTTGGTAAAGTTCTCACTAAAACAAAATGCAGTCTTCCCTTGTGTTACATGATATTTTACTTTCTTGGAAAACTCATTTATTGAAACTACGCTAAAAATATTTGGTGCGTATATGTACGAGAGAGTCTGGGCTCAGATAATCAAAAAAAATATTTTTCCTTCATATGAATATTTAGGACATTCAAAAATTGGACAGTGTGTGGGACTATCCCACACACGGGGGAGCTCTCGCATCTTGAGCCTCTGCCCACTAAATGCTGGTAGCAGAGTTACTATGACACCCTCACACACCTCCAAAGCACCCCCTGCAGCCTGCAGGACTTCATCTTTTTTATTTTTACTGCTCCTTCAATTGAGACTCACAAGACAAAAGCATCTGCCTCAAAGCTCAGCAAATAGTATGTTCTCAAATGGCCAGTGGTGACAGAAAATAGTTGTATCCTGTCTAAATGCTATGAGGATTCTAAATAAAAGTCTTATTTTCCAAGTTACTTCTTGATAAAAGTTCATATATCATAAGAAATTCAAAGGTACTTTTTTTTTCTTCTTAAGCACCAAAACTCTTTTAGATTTGTAGGCATAGGATGAAGAATGGTAATTGCTAGTTAGTAGAGCCTCACCAATGAAAGTTGGTTGCTCTCTAGTATCTGAAGAGACTAGTCTTTGTTTGAAAACCTTGTGATAATGTCACTTGGGGCAAACACCTTGGAAGAGGATGCCTATTCTCTTCAAGACCCATGACAACCATCCTTTACTGCCACTAGCCCCACAACTAGGATGAAATCTTGACATCTTCAGGTGGGTGGGTACATACTATGCTCCAGGAGGAAATAACTTACCAAAATAACTGCAATATTTTGTTAATATATTAACGGAAACCTGGTGAACGTGTGGAAGTGGATGCTAAATGCATTAGACCAAGGAGAACAGAGCACTAGATCCAGCTGAATTCACTGAGGTGGATACACTTTACTAGGGATTGCGGATTCAAAGTGTTAGTGCATGCAGCTGTTGAAAGCTTGCTTGGTTGGTTGACTAAAAATTTCTACTTAATGGTGGCCTACAGTTAATGAGGTTCAAATGCTGGAGCTTCCTTGGCATGATATGATGGAAGTAATCCAAAAGCTAGCCTCAGTCTTTTTCCATAGCAAACTTCAATGCTGGAAGATTTTTGAACAATGGCTACAAAATCCCAGAGGAAAGAAAGCATGAGCTAAATGTTTTCAGGTGTAAAGAAAAAAGATAGTTTGAACATGAAAGAACTCTGGGAATATTATTTTCATAAGCCCATTTGAGAAATGTTGGAAGATTCAGCAGACCAAGAGATGAGAAACAACTGCAGACAGGATTGATAGTGAGCTTTGATGCAAATCAGAGGAAAAAGACAGATATGAAGATTAAGGTGGAAAGATAGAATTTAAATATTGTTAGCCTTGATGATGTAGAAATGATAGAGAAAATAAAAGCTGGAAAGCAAAGGATGGAAAAGGATGAAAATGTACTGTGTTTTGTTTTTGTTGGTTTTTTTTTGCTGGATACAATGGTGTGTGCTTGTAATCTCAACTACTTGTAAGGCTGAGGCAGGATTGTTTGAGCTCAGGAATTCGAGACTAGCCTGAGAAAAATAGTAAGACCCCATCTCTAAACAATTACAAAATTATATATATGAAGGAAAGTATACTGATTCCTTATCTTTAATAACTAGAGGTCAAAAGTTATTACTTAAAGCTAATTAAATGAATAGTAGAGTTATAAGTATTATATGGAATAATAGAGATAAAATAATTAGAAGTAAACATGAAGAAAGTATTACTAAAATCAGGTGATAGAGAGGGGAAGATGGAGGAAAAAATACATTAATTCCGTCATTGTAAATAGAAGAAAACTATTACATACTGTTGGATTGCGGGAAGGAGATGAATTATTCAGTGAGTAGTAACCAGTATCAAGAAAAGTGGACAAATACAGTTGACCCTTGAACAGCACGTTTGAACTGCATGAGTCCACTTATGTGTGATTTTTTTTCAATAAATATATTGGAAAATTTGGGAGGATATTTGCAAAAATTATAGAAAACTTGCAGACAAACCACATAGCCTAGAAATATGGAAAAAAGAAAATGTTACATATGCCAGGAATGCATAATAAATATGTAGATACTTGTCTAATTTTATCATTTACTGCCGTAAAATATACACAAATCTATTACTAAATGTTAAAATGTATCAAAATTTACACACACAAACATAAGACTATACATAGCACCATTCGGAGTCCAGAGAAATGTAAACAAACGTGAAGACGCAGTATTAAGTCATAACTGAATAAAACTCACTGTGGTACACACTGTACTGCTGTAATAATTTCGCAGCCACCTCCCGCTGCTGTTGTGGTGAGCTCAAGTGTTGTGAGTATCCACCAACGTTGCGTGACGCTTGTCAGTCATCTCCATTTGCACAGTTCGTCTCTCCAGTAAATTGCATTGTGGTGAAAAGTAATTTCTCTCTGTTCTTGCGTTTTTTGTTGTTTATTTACTTATTTTTGAGATGTAGTCTTGCTCTGTCGCCCAGGCTGGAGTGCAGTAGCGCAATCTCGGCTCACTGCAACCTCCGCCTCCCAGGTTCAATTAATTCTCTTGCCTCAGCCTCCCGAGTAGCTGGGACTACAGGTGCACGCCACTATGCCCAGCTAATTTTTGTATTTTTATTAGAGACGGGGTTTCACCATATTGGCCAGATTGGTCTTGAACTCTTGACCTCATGATTCACCTGCCTTCGCCTCCCAAAGTGCTGGGATTACAGGCATGAGCCACTGCGCTGACCGTATTTTTTGTGTTTAGGGGGAGAAAAATGAAATCCTAAGCCCCCCAACCAACCGAACAGACCCTCTCTTAACCAAAACTCAGTTTCAGCTGTGGCAGGATGGGGGCCTCCTTACACCTGTTCCTGCACTAACTGCCCGTAGGTTTTCTTCCCTAAGGCTTACACAGGTTTTACATATATACAGGAGCTTCTCTTTAGTGAAGTATCTGTCATCTGAGTTTCTGCTGTTGACTATGAAAGTATATTCAGGGTTGTTACTGTAGTGTCATTGCTTCTAGACCGTCTCGGTGGACAGTTAGGAAACATATGCATGACACACACACACACACACCTCCCCCCCCACATTTCCCGATTCCAATCCATCACGTACTGTTTATTCACCTTCCACCTTCCACATATGTACCTCCCTACTCCAATAATAAGAAACCTGGCTCCCATTTTCCTCAATATATTTACTGATTTGTTCAAGCCCCTGTAAATAGACTCAATCTCCCAATTATGTGGCCCTCTCCTTGGCCCTGGAGCAGCCATGCCAGCCAGGCTCTCCCTGGTCCCAACACTGATACTGTGGAATCACTCCAGCTGCACTGGCTGAGTTTTCTAGGAAAATCTTTAAAAGCACTAAAATAAAGTCAATATATTTGTATTGACAAGTTTGGAAACCATTCATTTATTTAAAAAATTGTCACTGAGCACTTATTCTGTGCCAGGCACTTTTCTAACTGTTGGAGATGAAATGATGAGGCAGACAAAAAGCTCTACCTTTGTGGAACTTACAGTCTAGTTGGGGAGACAATAAAGATAAATAAACTATGTATGGTGGTTCACACCTGCTATCCCAACACTTTGGGAAGCCTAGGTGGGAGGATCACTTGGGCCCAGGAGATCAAGTTCAGCCTGGGAAATACAGTGAGGCTCTGTCTCTACAAAAAAAATCAAAAAAATTAGCCGGGCTTTGTGGTACATGCCTGTGGTCCCAGCTACTCAGGAGGCTGAGATAGGAGGATCACTTGAGGCCAGGGGGTTGAGGCTGCAGTGAGCTGTGATCAAGCCACTGCATTTTTGTCTGGGTGACTGAGTGTGACCCTGTCTCAGGGGAAACCCAGAAACAAACAAATAAAAAAGATAAACGAGACCAGACATGGTGGCTCATGCCTGTAATCCCAGCACTTTGGGAAGCCAAGGTGGGAGAAACACTTGAGGCCAGGAGGTCAAGACCAGCCTGGGCAACATAGTGAGACCCCGTCTCCACAAAAAAATTTATTTTTTTAATTATTTTTTTTAAAGATGGGGTTTCACCATGTTGGCCAGGCTGGTCTTGAACTCCTGACCTCTAGTGATCCGCCCACTTCAGCCCCCAGAGTGCTGAGATTACAGTCGTGACCTACCACACCCGGCTGTTTTCTTTACTATAGATTTGCAGCTTTGGCT